>CANTUT010000379.1:1207500-1270000 GCA_947687605.1 Reutealis trisperma
CTTAAAAAAATTGTTAGAAAGTTGAAGCTCACCACTATTACTTTTTTTTTTATTTTTAGATTTTATTTTTACTTTTTAAATTTTAATTCAAATAAAAATTTTATTTATTGTACATTTTAATTATTTCTTGAATAAAATTTAGTAAAATTATATTAAATTTTAATATTCTAATGAAATTAATTTATAAGAATATTATGGTCATTTATATGAATGGAATAATTATTCTATGCTATGAACTAAATTATAAAATTAGAATAATTATTCTATTCCTACACTATTATATTTCTCAAAAAAAATTATTCTATTCTGCGAACCAAATATGACCTTAGTCTCTTTATATATACTTTGTGCTAAATTTGATAAAGCACTACATTAATTATTATTTTTTACATTAAATTTTTTTTTTTTTTTTAAAAAGGGCTGTCTCGAATTTGAAACTCTAATTTTTTACTCATGAGGTAGTAAAAAATTTCCTATTCAATAGTAAACATAAACGTTCAATTACTTTCTTGAATTAAATTTCTTATTCAATAGTAAGGACTCTTATTTGATGTACAATTCTTTCTTTTTTCTTAGTTTTACCATCAAAGTAGATCTCATAGCTAGTGCATTGTGTTAAAAATATGAATTACCCAATGAAAATTTTGTTGAATGGTATTATGCAAAATTCAGGATATATATATACATACATACTGGATGACCCCCAAACTTTCTAAAAGAAATTATATATATATATATATATACACACTCTATTTACAACTTTGTCTCTATTTTAGCCTCCAAATTTTAGCACATTCTTTTATTCTATATAGAAATAATTTTCATTTTAACTTCCAAACTTTTACATTTATTTTATGGTATATATATTTCCTTACATATTTTTAATTTCTGACCTCAAAATTTTTAGAGTAGTGTATTGCCGGAGCAGAATATGTTAATGCTAGAGCATAGTCTTCCATTAATATTAAAATTGACACGTGCCCTTACATTTAACTGAATTAAATAGCTTTTTAGTTTTCATTTCAACTCCTTTTATTAATTTCCATAAATATTTTATTTATTTTTCTTCCATAATCCATCTATTCCTTTTTTTTTTTTTTTTCAAATATTATAAATACACAAATAAAGATAAGAAAATAACTAAATTCTTGACGGTTTTGAAAAAGTATGCTAACCCTTATATCCCATCTATTTCTATTCATTATAAGGAAAAACATCTTTTCTTGGCGTAAATATACTCCAATGCCACCTATTTCTCTCTTTCCACGTTATTTTTCCACCGTCTGTCTTCTGTGGTTCTACCAAAAATTTAAAGTAGCATTGAGAAATAATATATATATATATATATATATATATATTGAGATAAAATTTAAAAAAAAAAAAAAAAAACACTGGAGTTTTTTGTCATGTAGGCACTACTGGATTTTTTACGAAGCTTTTGGTTGTGTTTATAAGTTTTGATAAGGTTTGGATTTTGTTGATTTCGTTTTTACAAGCTTTATATTGTTCTTATTGCTTAATTGGAGATGCAGAAGAATGCACATTTCAATCCGTAAAAAGCATAGAGTTAACTGTTATTATGTTAACATGACCTTTAATTAGGGCTGCTCTTATATTTCTGTAAGCTATCTATATTGAGATAATAAAGTTTGATTTGAAAGGACACCGTCATAACAAGATTATGGTAGTTTTAAAAAGTATTTATGGGAGAAATTCGGGAGAAATGTATAGAAGTATATATGGAAACAAAACAAAAAAAGGAAATATTCAAATAATTGCTTGATTCAATTGAACAAAAGGACAATTTTGATAATTTTAATATTAATGAAAGATTATGCTCTAACATTATTAAGAGTAATTCCACATTGATTGGGACTGAATAATATAAGTGGTTAATATATAATGATAGCCTATCATCTAATTGGCTGGTTATAGTAAATTAGGATATGATAGTATCTAATATATTAATATGTGTCGTGTGAGTTTATATTCTTAATACTCTCTTATGTTTGTCTTCCTTTCTTATTTATAAAAAAATTAATATCATATTAGAGCATGTTTGACTGGTTTTTCGATTTCCTGGTTTCACCTTCGATTTCCCAAGCTGGATATCTAGTCTTGATCGGCCTAGTTTCAGTCCAAGTGACAATTAGGAGAGTAATCCCAAATTAGGAATGAGTAATATAAATGGTTAATACATTGTGAAGGCCTACTATCCATCTAATTGCTATCATTTAGATTATAATAGTACCTAACATACTAATATGTGTTGTGTGTATTTGTATTATTAACTCTCTTCTATATTTGTTTTTCTTCCCCATTCATAAAAAAAAAATAATAAACATTAACATTTTCTACTCTGGCAATATTGCCATCCAATTTTTAAATATTTTATTTTATTTTTTAAATTACGTATTATATTATTTAATAGAGTGCACTGCAAGCACACTCCATTAGCCTCTCAAATTTATGAAAGTTTTTTAAAATAGGCGGATTTTTCTATCTTCTTCATAAATATTTTTCATTTTAGATTTCAAATCTTTTAGACTTTTCTTATTTTATTTATAAATTATCTTAACCCCACTCAAATTTTATCTCTCTGTTTTTTTTCTCCCTAAAAGTACATTCGTTTGACCTCAAGTATATATTCCGGAGTCCGCCGCTATAATATGAATAAAATTGTTATATTATTATAAGAGTTTGTTTGATTTAATTGTTTGCAGTTGCTGATAGGTAATAACTATTATTAATAGTTGATATTGGTGACTAATAGCTGTTAGCTCATAAATATTTTAATTGTTCGATAAAATTTTTGTGGTGATTACTATTAAAATATAAAATGACTATATAAAGGTATTATTATTTTTACATATATATTATTGTCTATTTTCATGCGTTAAGAATATAAAAAGTGCTAATTAAGAAAATTATATTTAATATTTACATGTATCTGTACTATTTTTTTTAATGTAACTATAATAATAATTTCAAATAATATAAATAGTATTGTAGTAATTTTTCAGTATTTTCTAAAGAATTATAATAAACATATATCACATTAATTTTATTAATAATAATTCTTTGCACGAGTAATATGATAGGTGCATGGGATATGCAGATGATGTATACAAAAAAAAAAATTATAGAGATGTGGTTTCATAACATGTTACATTATATTAATATAAAGTTTAATTAATTATAAATTTATTATATCACTTCTTATTTTAAAATTTTATTATATCTTATTTTTTATTTATTGTAAAAAGAAAGAGATCATAATAAATTTTACAAAAAAGTGATTGGTATGAGAAGAAAATGATATTATTTTCCTATGAGATTAACTAAACAAAATAATCTAAAAGATGAACTTAAAGTTTTTATTGTGGAAGAAATTAAAGATGTATTAATGATAAAAGCAGAAGTAATAAATATTAAAAAGAAAGAAGAAAATGAAAAAGCCTCACTACTAAAGAAAAAGATCAAAATTGATTATAACATTATTGTTTCCTCTTATAAGAAATTTTTTTTACTTTTAATATTAATAATAGACCAATTTATTTGTTTAGATACAATTTCAATTCCTAAAAATAATAGTTAATTTGTTATCTTGTAATAACATATTACATTATATTTCCTTGTGTTTTGATATTCAATATTAAAGTTGTAAAGATATAAGTTGTCACAAAGAACAAATTAATTTCTTCATTACTTGATTAGAATTAATAATTTATTACAAGTATATTTATAATACTACGTTAATTAGTAATATATTTTTTTAGAGGTAAGGAAATGAAAATTAGTGAATAATTTTAAAAGTTTATCTTTAAATAAAATTATTATTTATATTTTTAATGAGCAAATCCAATAGAACAAAGACAATATTAATAATAAACAAAATATTTATTCTTTCACTTAGTTAAATAATACAAAATCTCTCTTTTGATAAAAAGAGAAAAGAATTAACAATCTTCATATTTGCTAAGGTAGATTAAACTCAACATTTTTTTTTTTTTTTTGCATGTTATGTCTCTTAACAACAAAAAATTGATTTATAATTGTCTTTTAATTTTCTCTTTATTTGCTAAGCAAACAAGAAATAATCCAAAATTCAAACTTTTGAATCCGTTGAAGGAATAAAGTTATTTAGAATTTCAAATTATTAAATTATCAGATAAATGTCAACTTATATTAGAGAAAATCATTGTTCAAAAAATAAAAAAAAATAAAAGTATAATATTTTAAAAATAAATATTGATAAATAAATAAATTGAGTTCATAGTACACTACAAGAAAATCATAATTTACCGATAAAATTTACCGACATAAATAATTTTGTTGGTAAATTTATTAAATTACCAACAAAATACCGATGACACATGAAAATTTTCTTTTTTTTTTTAATTACCAACAAACTACTGACTGTTTACTAATAAAAAATTACCGACTATCAAATTTTGTCACTAAATAAGGTACAAAAAAATGGTGCAAAAAATTAGTAACAATTTACCTACCAAAATTTTCTTCAGTAAATTTACCGACAAAAATTTTAGCCGGTAAATTAAAAAGAAAAATTTTCTTTAATTCAATTGTAAAAGCTTTCTAATTTACCGACAATATTATTCTATTGGTAAATTTACCGACCAAATTTTTTGTCAGTAAATTAAAAAATTTTGAAATAACTGACTAAAATTTTGGTTGGTAAATTTACCAACCAAAAGTTTAGTCGGTAAATTAAAAGGTAAAATTTTCTTTAATTTAATTATAAAAACTTTCTAATTTACCGACAATATTATTCTGTTGGTAAATTTATTGACTAATTTTTCAGTCGATAAATTAAAGAACAAAATATTTTTTAATTTACAGAAAAAATTTTGAAATTATTGACTAAAATTTTGGTAAGTAAATTTATTGACCAAGATAAATTAAAAAGTAAAATTTTCTTTAATTCAAATACAAAAACTTTCTAATTTACCGATAATATTATTTCGTCGGTAAATTTACCGACCAATTTTTCAGTAGGTAAATTAAAGAATAAAATATTTTTTAATTTACCAAAAGAAATTTTCAAATTACCGACTAAAATTTTAGTCGGTAAATTTTACCGACCAAAATTTTAGTCGGTAAATTAAAAGGGAAAATTTTTTTTAATTTAATTACAAAAGCTTTCTAATTTACTGACAATATTATTCCGTCAGTAAATTTATCGACCAATTTTTTAGTTGGTAAATAAGAAAATAAAATATTTGTTAATTTACTGAAAAAAATTTTAAAATTACCGACTAAAATTTTGGTCGGTAAATTTACTGACCAAAATTTTAGTCGGTAATTTCAAAAGCAAATTTTTTTTAATTCAATTACAAAAACTTTCTAATTTACTGACAATATTATTCAGTCGGTAAATTGGAAAATAAAATATTTTTTAATTTACCGACAAAAAATTTTAGTCGGTAAATTAAAAAGCAAAATTTTCTTTGATTTAATAAAAAACTTTCCTATTTACTGACAAAAATTTTTGTCACTAAATTTACCAACTAATTCAGTTGATAAATTATAAAGAATTTTTTTTAATTTACCGATAAAATAATCTGTCGGTAAATGAAAATTTTGGAGGGAAATTTCCCTCCAAATTTTCTTTTGATGTAAAAAAAATTATATATAGAAATTTAATCGATAATCAGTCGGTAAATAAAAATTTTGAAGGAAAATTTTCCTCCAAAATTTTCATTTGATTTTTAAAAAATAAAAAATAAATTACCGACAGAAATTTTGTCGGTAATTTATAGGTAAATGAAAATTTTTGAGAGAAATTTCCCTCCAAATTTTCGTTTGAAAAATTTACTGACGAAAATTTAGTCAGTAATTAGTCGGTAAATGACGTAAAAAAAAGTATAAAATGGCTCATCCTCATCATTTTTTCCCACACTTCTTCTTTTTCCTTTTTCTTATCTTTCTTTTTTCTTATCTTTCTCTCAATTTCTTCTCTCCATTCCTCACAAATAAAATTTCTTTTTTTTTTTTCTCTTTTAATTATTTCTTCATTTTCTTTTTCATCACCTAATATTTTCATACTCTTTAATACTTATATACTCTCTGTTTCATATTCTATTTTATTTCTTAAATTTCAAACCTTTCAATACAAAAAATCTATTAAATTTATTTCAATTTTTTATTTTTTAGTTTTTATAATTTATTATTTATATTTCTTAAATTGTTTATAGCATAAAAAAGTGTTAATGTGATTTTTTAAAAAATAATTATTTGCCATCTTAAATTTATTTTTTGATTAAATTTTTTATATAAATTTAGTAAACAAAAAATAAATTTAATAAATTATTTATCTTACATTTTCTTTTTTACTCTTATTATTTTCTCTCTTAATTTTAGCTTCATTTCATTTTTTTATAGTTTTGAAATATAATTTTAATTTAGCTTTTTTAATTTAGTCAGTTTTTTATATTCTTTAAGCTTCCTAATTTATTTTATAACTTTTTATTACTTAATTTTCATGTTCACTCTAAAAATTTTAATTTTTTAAATTATTATTCTTATTTTTTGAAGAATATGTATTTTTTTTTAAAAAATAGAATTTTACCGATGGATTACCAACAAAATATTTTATTTTTTAAAAATTAATTTACAAAATTACTGACGTATTACCGATAAAATATTTACTTTTAAAAAATATTTATTTAAACTTTACCGACAAATTACCGACTATTTTTTTATTTTTAAAAAAATAAAAATTTACTGACAGATTATCAACTAAAAATTTAATCGGTAAATTGTCTCAAAAAAAAATTCCGACAATATAAAGTTATTTTACTGACAATATAAAAATAATTTATTGGCTAAAATTTCGTCAGTAATTACCGATAGTTTTGTATTTAGTCGGTAAATTGTGTTACCGATAAGTTAAATACCGATTAAATTTTTTGATTGGTAAATAGTCACTATAAATATTACCAACTAAAAAAACATAATTTACTGACAAAATTTTTAGTCGGTAAATTGTATTTTTTTTGTAGTGATATCTAATACAATATATAAAAATAAATAAAAAAAGTAAATTTTTAATTTGAATTGAAAAAGACAAAAGTTAAATCAAATTTTATATTTATTTTGAATCAAAAGATGTCTTTATTTTATATTTATTTTGGAATGAATAGTTGAATCATCATAAATTAAAAAAAATCCTACTTTTTAATCATTATATTAGTTACTAACACTAAAACTCACACTGATACATACAAGTACAAAATCCAAATACAACATAATACCCATAAATTCCACCGTTTATTCCAGGAGTAATAAAGTTTTCATACACAATTCAGTGTATTGTGTGACTGTGCAATTGAAAAAAGCTAAATTAAATTTAAATATTTTGTTTGTAAGATTTCATAAATACTCGATTTTTTCAAATTTGAAAAATTTCATTTAAACTAGATAAAAAGATCAAGAGAAAAACTTTGAACAATAATATCAAATATAATAACAAAAAGAAGGTGTGAATTGTACCAAAAAATCATTTCTATTATTACCAAATGGCAACAATATTAATAATAAACAAAAAATTTTTTCTTTTGCACTGCCAACCAATACAAAATCTCTTTTTGATAAAAAAAGAAAGGAATCAGCAATTTTTATACTTGCTAAAGTATGATTAAACTCAATATTTTTTTTTTACATGTTATGTCTATTAATAGCAAAAAATTAATTTATAATTACTTTTTAATTTTATCTCTATTTGCTAAGTAAATAAAAACTAATCTAATATTTTAAACTATTGAATACTTTAAAGGAATAAATCTATTAAGAATTTTAAATTATTATATTATCGGATAAATTTTAACTTATATTACAAAAAATCTTTTTTCAAAAAATTAAAAAAGATAAAAGTATGACATGTAAAAAATAAATGTGGATAAATAAATAAATTGAGACCAGAATATCTAATTCAATATATAAAAAAGTAAATTTTTAATAGGAATTGAAAAAGACAAAAGTTAAATCAAATGTTATATTTATTTTGAATCAAAAAATATTTTTATTTTATATTTATTTTGAATTTAATAGTCGAATTATCATAAATTAAAAAAAAATTCCTGCTTTTTATTTATTTTATTACTTGCGAACACTAAAACTGCCAACAATACATATAAGTACAAAATCTGAATACAATACAATATCCACAAACTTCACCATTTATTCCAAGGATAGTATATTTCTTAACATATAATTCAGTGCATTGCATGATTATGCAATTATAAAGAGCCAAATTTGTAAAATTTCACAAATGCTTAATTTTCTCAAATTTGAAAAAATTGGATAGCGAGATTGAGAAAGAATATTAAACAGTGATATCAAATATAATAATAAAAAGAAGGTGTAAATTATACCAAAGAATATTTTTTAAATACATTATTACCAAATAGCTTGCCCCATTATAAGTTGGAATTAAAAGTTAATTATTCCATAATATTTTTCATAAATCTAGATGCATCTAATGGACTATGAATGAAACAAGAATGGTGTGTAAAAAATTTAATAGAAATATTATATATGCAGAAATAACAGTATGACAATATGCAGGAGAACATGTCCTATTGCTAAAGATACCACTGTCATAGCTGAAAATGAGGAATATCTTTTTTATTTTAAAAGAAAATAGTTTCATGTATGTCTTTATTTTGTAACGACTATTAATAAATCATAGGGACAAACAATACCAAATGTAAAAATGTATTTACTGGGAATTATTGTACGTTGCATTGTCAAAAGGTGTTTCAGTATCTATTATAAAAGTATTGGTCAAAAGTGAAAGACCAAATAAAAAGAAAACTACTTACACTAAAAATGAAGTTTAAAAATAAGTTTTGCTGTCTACTATAAGTACTACAATTTTAAAAATAATATTACATAATATTTTTTTGAATTATTTATATGTCATACAACATTTGTTCTAGTATTTAAAATATAAATATTTATAAATTTAATTATATTTTCAAATGAGTCATAATAGAAATTAATGTACGAAACATGTTAGAAAAAACTAATAAGTAAAATATATATATTTTATATATATATGAACATAGAATAATTAGTTAAGTCGGAAAAGGAACCTAATATATTTTATACACTCCAAAAATATTTTATCAAAATTTGATTCTTAGATTAAATTGAAATTGAAATTTTTTATTATTTGTGAATCTTCTAATTCCGACATGAATGTTTTATTTTTTATCAAATAAAAAAAAATATAAACCTGATATATGATATACAAAAATTGACTCATAATAATATTACAATAGGTGTTACTAGGGGAAAGAATTAATTATCTGGCAATTTAATGGCTATCATAGCATAAACTATCTCAGTTGCAGAGATATATATAAGAGGGAAGCAAGATTTGTAGAATTAGGAAACAATTAGTATTTGTGCTTTATTAAAATTTTTTTATTTAGTGCATTTTATTATTTAAATAAAGTACAAGATATAAAGGCACTTACCGTGCAATTAAAAGACTATATTATAAATATATATATATATATAGATTGTGCAAATTTTTATACATGATTTAGTTGGATTTGTGTTGACCATTTTGAATCCTTAGCACTTCAATGAATGATTTTCCATTGAGTTCACGAGAAAGATATCCTTTAAAATAATCAGCAACGCTCATTCTCTTGAAAGCTTGTGGAGTTTTTGGGGTAATAAGGCTTGGTGCTGCTATCAATTCTCCGTCAAATTTTGGGTTGTGAAATGTTGCAATTGAAAGCCTCTCTTTGTTGGAACTAATTGTTGCTCTATGCTCAATGCTCCTGTAAATTCCATTCGTCACAATCTGCACCAAGGAAAACATAAATATATAAATGATAAATGATAAATCCATAGAACACAGTCTTAGAAAGGAGACAATCTTAATGTAAAAATAAGTTGACCCAGAAATTCTTGATATACTTTGCATATATACACTTCATTTCCACATGCACGTGTAAATCGCTTTTCACGGTTTCAGATGAATCGTGTACAAAAAAATAAAAAAAAACCTTTTCACTATTTTCATAAATGAGAAATTTTTTAAGATAAACTTAGTTTACCACTTCACTTTTAAACTATTGAATATAAATAAGATACATTAATTAATAATTTCATATTATATATATATTAATCTAATAAAAATAAAATATATTAATTAATGATATTACAATTACTTATCTGATATGACATTATTACTCGACATTTTTTATTTCAATTAGATTAGCTTGTAAATAAAGTGATATACTTAGTCTCTTTATATAGCAAAAATGTTGAATAATTTCTGCGATACATTAATACTGCAAACTTAAGAAAAGAAAATAAAATTGTTAGGCATTATATATTCAATTTATATGTTTATTTACCTCCAACATGTCTCCAATGTTGATGATAAAAGCATTAGGAATGGGCTTAACAGGAACCCACATCCCATCTTTTTTAATCTGAAGCCCAACGACGTCGTTGAGCTGGTTGAGGATAGTAAGGCCAGTTGCATCAGAATGAGGCTTGAGGCCAATTACAAGGTCTGGTTGGGGACATGGAGGATAGTAATTCATTCTCATTGCTTGCCATCCTTCTTCTTCAAATAGCTTTTTCATGTAATCAACATCCAATATTCCTAAAGCTTTTATCACCATGTTAAATATTTTATTAGCGATCCTTTGCAGTTCTTCTGAGTAAGCTTCGATGGTTTCCCTACACCAAATCAGAAGCATACAAAGTTCTTATAGACGTTATCATGGCTAGTCTCTATTTTATCATTACTAACTAGAATAACATGAACAAAAAAAAAAAAATGAAAAAGATATAATTCGGCCCATGTTCAGTCTTGGTCAATCCATGCAAGGAATTGTTAGCTTAGGCTCATTCGGTCTACGGGTTTGCCTTTTTAATTGGATACTAAACTTATATATATATATATATATATATGTAAAGTAATCTATTTTGATTGCGAAAAAAATTTAATTTTTTTACAAAAAATACAATTTTATTTATATTTTTTTTTGTAAATTAAATTATTTTTTTTGTAATTCTTTTTAGTTGTTAAAAAACCTTTAATTTTACTAAAATATTGACTTATTTTTACAAAATAATAATTTTATAAAAAGAAAAATAATTTTGTAACTATGAAAAAATAGTTTTTTTTTTAATGAAAAATCACAATCTTTTTATTTTTTTTATAAATTAACTATTTTTTTATAAAGTTTATAGATATATTAATTTAAAATACTATCTCAATCATTATAACATTTCTTATTTTTAATTAGTGAAATGTAATTAGAGGTTAATTCAATTACTATACTTTAATATTTTAATTATATTTATTATTTGTCACTATCCTATTGGTCATAAAAAATAAAATTTTATACTTTATTTTAAAATAAAGTAATTTAAGTATTTGTCTATATGATACTTTTTATAAGAAAAATGTGATTTTTTTAAAAGAATACAATTTTTTCGTAATTACAAAATTATTTTTCTTGTAAAATTATTAATTTATATAAAATAAATTATATTTTTATAAAATTAAAACTTTTTTTTGCAATTAAATAGAATTGCAAAAAAAAGTTTAATTTACTAAAAAATATAGATAAAATTATAATTTTCATAAAAAAAAACTATTTTTTTTATAAACAAATGTTATTTTGTTTTAAAATAAAATAACCATACAATAATATTTTATTTACTTAATAAAAAATGGAATTATATCTCAAAGTCATCTATGATTACTCGAGTATCACTAATTTAAAAGCTCATCAACAACTATCTATTATTTTGATTTTTATTATTAAAATAAGTTTATATGAGTGATCTATATATATCTTATAAGTTTATGTATATAATTGCAATTTGAGCAAAGAGAGAGAGAACCTGAAGGAGGAAGAGAAATTGGAGAACAAGTGAGGTTTTCTGGAATGGGTGGGAAGTGTAACAACGTAAAAGAGATCAGCCCATTCAAGCTTCTGCTCCTCAGAAAAAACAAAATGCTGTCCAAATCCTTCCAATTCTCCTTCTTTTTGCCATAATTTCTTCTTCTCTTCCATTGTAAGATTAAACAATTTTTCAGTTTCTAACTTCACTTTCTCCAGCAGCTCGCTGCTCACCCCGTGATTCACTAACTGGGCAACAAATTAATTAATTATTATATACTTTTTTAAAAACTAAAATTTTAATAATAATCCGTAATAATTATATTTCCTTTTGTTAATATAGCCTATATATGTGTATTATATGAAAGAATCGTTTATGATATATAGAAGCAAGAAATCTATATATCCGACTCCTATTAATTTTTGAATTAAAACTGAGTTGAATATATATACCTGAAAGAAACCCCAGTTTTTACAAGCATTGTCGAACTTATGGAGCTCCAAATCCATAAATTCTGGAGAAAATAATTTAGCCATGTCAATGACTGGAATTTCAGGTAAAGAAGTGGTTTCCACCACAACAGAGGAATAATCTTGATCTTGGTGAACATATTTTGATGGGATTGAAAATAATTGATCTTTTGCCATCTCCTTAACTGAAGGCACCAGAACAGTGCTCCCAAGGCTTGGTGTTGTCTCCATTAATATTATCGCTTTTCTGAACATATAAGCAAAACATTAAGAAAATTGTTATTAAAAATAAGGAAAAAAATACAAACAATATGTATATTCTTATTTTTATTCAATCCAAATGCAAAAAGAAAAGGAGAGTTGCGTATAATTTTTGATATTTATTTACTGCATCGACTCCACAAAACCCACAAATCCGAAATCTTTCTTTGGATCAACTAGACATATAACTCGAACAGGCTGCAATTCAAAATGACTCATCCATAACCTGTTAGAAAAAACGAAAAAACAACACCCGAATTGATCCGAACCAAGACTACCCGAACCCAACCTACACGACCCATTTGCCATATCAACATGCCATATAGAAACAACATGAATTCAGCACAATGCTTGATTTTTCTTTTTTAAAAGAAAAAATCAGTTAAAAATCAGCCACTTAGTTGAGAAATTCAGAGGATTAACTCAGTTCGAAAAGGGTTTATAATTTATCATCATTTGAGTTCAGCTAATTAATTATTCTTGAAAACAGCATAAAAACAGTTAACTATGCGAATAATCAAATTACCTTGTTACTCTCCTTTCTGCATCTTCTGTTTCTCACTTTAGCTATCCTAGGCAAATTTAAGTCTTTCGCTGTACGTTCAGCCAACCTCAACATCACCTTTTATAGAAAAGATCTAGTGCGAATTAAAAAACAAATAAGCTTAGTCAAAAATATAATTTTTAATTAATTATTTTGATAAATTTAGTTCTGACTATGGAATTTGAAAAGACTTCAGTATTATTAAGCAAAAAATTCATTGATAATTGAGGATTTCAGTATTATTAAACTAAAAGTTCATCAATATGAATTTTAATATTGCAATCAAATTATTGAAATTAAATTATTTTCTCTTTAAAATAAAATACCCTTTTTTTTTTTCAAATAAATTATGTTCTACGAGATATAGAAAGTATAATTAAATGGTATTTGGCAAAACTGAATTTTAAATATGAAATAATATAAATATTAAGATTTTAAATTGTAAAATTATTTAAGAGTCTAATAATTTATTAATTACATTTCAACAAAAATATTAAATTAAAATTTTGGATTTATCATTTTATGAATTTTAATTTAACTGAAACTTTCAAAAAATTATCTTAATTAATACTTTTATTTTCACAATATATTAAAATTGGAAATATATATATATAATTAAATAATTATACTCGTGTTTATATAGTCATTTTACATTTTCCTAACAATAGCTACTAAAATTTTACCAAACGACTAATATTTACCACTAAACAACTATTAGCCACCGCTTATCAACTATCATATATCAACTAAAGCAAACAAGCCCTAACACTTAAACAAATTAACAGTCTCTTTTAACAATAGAATATACATACAACAAAATGAAAAATTTTTGCAAATAAAAATTAACTGTAAGACAATTTGGTGGCTCTTGGAGATTTTTAATAACAATATTAATGTAAATACATGCTGTTAATGTATATTGAAATTTAATTATATTATCTACATATTTTTAAATTAAGCTATAGAAATAAGTCCAAAGCTCTATAAATTAATCTTTTGCTGCCATAGATTGTGGCTCATGGAGATGTATGAACCAGTTGATTGTTGACTAATTACGGTGTTGTCATGTGCTAATTGCAGATTTCATAAATATTCTAATAAAAAAGGGAAAAGAAAAAAGGAAAAAGAATTGAGGTCGATTTTCTAAAAGTCAAATTGAATTTAGAAATTGAATAGAGTGATTGCGTAGAAATGAAACGTGAAAGAAAAATATTTTAATTACCAGCGGGATGATCACGTAATTGACAAACATAGTCCAATTTTAAAATTTTTAAATTCATAATTTCATTTGTTGAAATGTTCATATCAATTATAAGTTTAATAATTAATTATTATTTATTTTTTGAGATTTAATTTATTTTATAAATTAATATTTTTATTTTTTTGAGAGATATTTAAAAAACGAAATTAATTGCTCAATATTAGTTCATTTTGTTAATTACTTAATTATTAATCATATTTAATTTTAATATAATTATATATATTAATTGATGAGAAAATATAAGTGAAAATATAAAAAATTGTAATGAATTACTATAATTTAATCTTTAAGATAGCTTAGCATTTATGTACCAATTCTAATGACAAAAAAATACAAATAAAATTTTTGACTTTTTTTTTTTTTATGTAATTAATACATTCATAAGAAAATATCATACAAAATTGATTATTGAAGATAATATACATTACAAAAATTTCAAACAAATTGTTATATAATTTTTGTAAAAGAATTATTATAATTTTTTTAATTTATGTTGGTAAATTCATAAATTTGAATGATTTCCAAAATTTAAAATTTTAATAAATTTTCATAAACTACTAGGTTAAAATAAATATATTCAAAAATAAAAATAAACCTACTATGAGTTTATTTTATATAATTTTGTATTGAAATGAAAGTTGGTGAAAATATATGAATAAATTTCTATACTCAAACGTATATACAAGTAATTTTTAAAAAGAAATAAAGTAAATAATTTATTAAAATCTATCTTAAAAATATTATAAAGATTCAAATTTAATTTGTACTTTTTATATAACCTTGTACATTTTCTCAACTATAACTTTATAACCTTGGGCTTCCTCCTCTCACATATCGGTTATGTAGAGTGTGTGGGGGATATAAGGATTCTTTTTCAAAATTACCATAATTTTGAAATGTATATGTCTCTTTCATGTCAGTCTATGTGTCTATGCTATTCCAAAAAAAAATAAAAAAAATCATCATATATGTGTATTGTGTATGCGATGTATGCATCTCCCATTCACAAGATTTCATTCTTCTATGGATGAGCTAATAGAGAGTGGACCGGGTCTTCAACCTCCCACATTGTTAGTATAAGATTTATATGTGTCATATATAAGAGTTAACGTGTCTTTTCAAAATTGTCACTTTTGAGATGTGTAGTGTCCCTTTTCTGTCTCTGTGTTTTATACTATTAGAAAAACTACAACTTTATAAATAGCTATTTAAAGATATACTATTAAAAAAACTACAACTTTATATATAGCTATTTAAAGATTATTATCGCAATAAAAAAAATATGAGCGATCAAATTATAAAAATGCAAAAGGTAATTGCACAATAATATTTTTATATTAAAAATTTTTACAATTTTTTGGAATTTTATACAAACATGAATTTTTTTACAGCAAAAGTAACTTAGCTTTCATTAATATCAAATAGCAAATCATTCATCATGAACATTGGTGAGAAAGTCCGGCACGTAACTTATATGAATTTGAAATTATTTTTATAATTGAAGCGATCTTTCAAAAATTAACTATTAGTATATATTATTATAAAATGTAGTATTTATTATATTAAAAAATTTAAAATGTTATTATAAGTCAAAAAACCATATATTCTACCTAGAAAAAAAAAATACTTTGCTTCAACTTAAATAAAACGCCAACACACTAATTTTATATTACAATAATCAATAAGAAATTAATAAAATAAAATGGTAAATTATTATGTAGCCTCTGAGATTTGCATTAATTAACGAAATCATCCATATATTTTGAGAAAGTAACTAATTAGTCTCTTATATTTGATTTCATTAGACATAATAATCATTTTGTCTATTTTTACCATTAAATACCTATAAAAAAATTAAAATATTCCTCATTTTCCCTTAATTTTCTCCTTTCTACCATCTAAATAAAATATTCAAAAAAAAAAAAAAAAAGTGCATGGGATCGAATGGAGAATATTTGCAGTGATTTAAGAAAACAATTGAGAAAACCATTCCACCTCCAGCATGAAACTACCATCAATCCATACCAAGTTAACAAAAACTAAAACCAAAAGATCTCTCAAAAACAATTTAAAAATAAAAAATTTAAACCCAACAATTAAAAACTTAAATCGTTAAAACGGGTACCTGGAAAATTCTCATTAGAACATGAAACCTCCAAAGAAATCGATCTATAACCGATATTTATTTCTTGAAACAAACACTTGCAACCTTTACAGTGAGAAGACGAAGAATATTGCAAGCAAGCTCGATGAAATTAAAGAATCATTGGGTAAAATTTTGGTATTCAATAATAATTAATCATGGAAGGTTACACAGATTTTACGCAAAATTATAATAACCCAAAAAAGTTAAAAAATGTCTGGCCCAAATTATATAAAGCATTTTGTTAAGAATGAAAAAGAATTAAAGAAAGAATTTGATGTGCGGATACATCTCACAATGATTAAATATAAGATGTTGAATGATCTTACATAGAATTTGGTTCTTCAACCTCAATAGCTAGCTTTTGAGGTTGGCATTCCCAAATATATAAGCTTCCAACGTTTTTAGATGGTATCAGAGCGGATTCAATTTAATGGAATCAGATTAATAACCATGATTGGAAAAATAATTAATGAAGAAGAAATGAAATATTGTGGGCTATGTTTCCAAATGATATGGGCAGTGGTCAACATATGATTATCAAGTATTAAATTAGAACCAATTGATACTTGAGGAGAAAATGCTAAGAATCAAAAGAATCAAAAGAAGAATTTGATGTGAGAATAAATCCCATATTAATTAAATATAAGATATTGAATGAACTTATATATAATCGAGTTCTCCAATCTCACTAACTAGTTTTTGAGGTTGGCATTCCCATGAATATATAAGCTCCCAACATTTTTACACATTTCAAGCAAGAGATGCCATGGCAAAAGCTTGGGTTGGCAGCGGTTGGCAAGGCAAGGGCTATCATATACTTAATATATAGCTATCATATTAATTAAATTAATTTATAAATAAATTGCATGTTGATTTTTCTCTAAACCAGTCCACATGAGTGAAATTAAACATTAAAATGCATTACATCATCCACTCTTGTTTATTCAGTTTTAATTTTTCAAAACGTAGACTTATTCAAAATGTGTTTTGACATAGTGTAAGCAAAAAGAGAAAAAGCTAAATTAGGATTTCAAAGTGTGTTTGTATTATTTTTTCTCTCAAACATGCCAAAACACAAGTTTAAATAGGAGGCCTGAAATCATAGACATAAAATTTGCCAAAAATGGTAAAATTACATAATTGCTCCAAACAAAAATAGGCAATAAAACAAAATGGACATCATAGATTGTGATAACTCTATATTTTTAGAGTTATTTTAATTGTTTAAACTTAAATTTTAGCTCAATTCTCGAGAATGCAATAATATTATTACTTATTTTTAGAAATAAATAGTTCTACAATTTATAAATAAATTATAACATATTTTAAGTATTTTTATTTTATTTTTGCAGATCAAAATGATGCAGTAAAAATAAAGATGCAAGCAATGATTCAAGTTTTCAATCCATGAGAAATAAATTCAATGGTTGGTGGCCAAAATTCAATGGTTGGTAGCCAACCTAACCATTTTTAAATATTGATAAAGAAATTCAATGGTTGGTGGCCAAAATTCAATGGTTGGTAGCCAACCTAACTATTTTTGAATATTGATGAAGGAATTCAATGGTTGGTGGCCAACCTAACCATCAATGTTGAATTTTTGATGTAAGAATTTTAATGGAACTTGAATTCTTCCACCAAACATGTCTATAAATACCATGCTTGGCAAAGGGAAATGGCATCAAACGACCTGTGCACTTGCAGAAATCTCGCAACAGATTGCGTCTAAATCGGAGTTAAATAATAAAAGTTATGATAGAAATAAAGGTTTTCATAAATGGAAAAACTGCTCGTTTAGAAGCCTAACAAAGGCGCCCATAAAATACTGTTGTTTTTAGAAACAAAAATAGTGAAAAATGTGCCTTTGAATTTAAATTATGTGTTTAAAAGAGATCAGAAGAAGAGAAATAATTAGATAATACAGCATTATAGTCTTCTCTTGCTTGTACAAATAACTTGTTCTTACGTAAAGAAATCTTATAATTGTTATTAAAAATATTCTTATATGACTATTAGAGAAACCTTAATAAACAAATACCGAGTTAGAGAAGAAAATATATTTTATATTTTAAAAAATAATAAATAGTTAAATGAATAAGTAATATGTATAATTGAATATTTGTCTCATAATAAAAAAATTATGAATTTTGAAATTCTAATATTTAATTTCTCTCTTATCATCTAAATAAAATAAATTAGAAATGTAATAAACATTGTGTGCTAATGCCACTCGCGTTTGACGATAAGCTGAGGACCGCACACAGTCAGCTTTAAATGTGGATGACTCACCACAACTTCTTGTTAGTTTCTTATCGGTTTTCCTGTTTTGTTCTATGATATTAGAGAGTTAAATAAAAATATTTAGCGTGTGCTTATTTTATTTTCAAAAAAGATTATTATTGTTATCTCCTTATGATTTAGAGAGAAGGTTGTAACTCCTAGTATTTCTCATAATGAAATTCTTTTATCATTGCCCGTGGTTTTTATCCTAATTTATTTGGAGTTTTCCACGTAAAATCTATGTGTCAAAATTATTTTCACAATTTTCTCAAATTATTAGTTGTGTTCTTGCTTTAATCCAGTCCTAATTTTATAACAAGTGGTATCAGAGCTATTGGTTTTAATTTTTCTTGAAAAATAAGAATATGCTCCATGGTTGCCGTTTCTAACTGATCTTCCACATCAGAAATTTTGTTTCGGAAAATTATTGCTGTGAATAGTACTCTGAGGTACTGTTCAATTTGGTACTATTCATGGATACGGGTACTGTTCACACATATTAAAGTGTAGTTGAAAATAAGTGTGTTAGTGTAAAAACACATGTCTAGGAAAAGTTATGGCTAAGGAAAGACTTGGTATTTACGTGTGTCTATTGTAATCCACCTCTGTTTCCTGGGAACTTACCTGGTATATTATTCACGGACTACGGTCACTATTTTAGTATATAGTTACTATTTGCGTGAAATAATGGGAGTTAGATTTGCTCAAAGAAGTTTGTGATAGAAGCAATGGCGGCAAAATTTGAAATTGAAAAGTTTAACAGGAAAAATTTCTCACTAGGAAAATTAAAGATGAAGGCTATCTTGAGAAAAGATAATTGCCTGACGGCCATTAACAATATGCCGACGGAGATCACATATGACAAATGGAATGAGATGGATGAGAATGCTGTTGCAAATCTTCATCTGCTAGTTGTAGATGAGATATTGTGTAGCATAGAGGAGAAGAAAACGGCAAAGGAGATTTGGGATCATCTCACAAAATTGAATGAGGCCAAGTCACACTTCAATAAAATTTTTCTTAAGAGGAAATTGTACACTTTTCGGATGTTAGACTCTACTTCAGTGACAGACCACATCAACACGATAAATATGCTATTTTCTCAACTCACATCATTGGGATATATAATAAATTCACAAGAGCGTGTTGAACTTTTGCTTCAAAGTCTACCAGATTCATATGAGCAACTCATCATTAATTTTACAAATAATATTCTTGCGGACAATCTAGTTTTCGATGATGTTGCAGCTACTATTCTTGAAGAAGAAAATTGGCTTAAAAAAAAGGAAGACAAATTAGCCAGTTCACAGCAAGCAGAGGCATTGACAGTGATGAGAGGGAGATCAATGGAACGTGGCTCAAGTGGAAGCCAAAATCGTGGTAGGTCTCAGTCAAGAAGAAAGAAGAATATAAAGTGCTATGCCTATGGCAAAAAGGGTCACTTGAAGAAGGATTATTGGAGTTAAAATAAAAATTTCAGTCCTCAAAGAAATATAGCATATATTTCAAATGATGGTGAAGCTTTGTGTTGTGAAGCAGCGATGACTTCAAAAGGCAGAAAAAGATTTGCTAATGTATGGCTCATTGACTCTGGAGCCTTATTTCACATGACCTCTCGGAGAGAGTGGTTCCATCATTATGAACCTATTTCAGGAGGATCTGTGTACACGATTGATAATCATGCCTTGAAGATTGTTGGTATTAGAACTATCAAGTTGAAGATGTATGATGGTACAATTCGCATTATTCAAAATGTCTGACATATAGAAGGCTCGCAGAAGAATCTATTGTCTGAAGGACAATTGGATGATCTTAGGTGTAGGATCAAAACCTAAAATGGGATTACAAAAATAATTTATGGCGCACTTGTACTTATAAAAGGACAAAAAAAGGCTGCAAATTTGTATATAGTGATGGGAGAGACTGTGCAAGAAGGAGAAGCATCTATCACTTTGAGTAGTTTGAATGACAAATCTGCAATGATGTGACATTACAAACTAGTGCATATGTCTGAGCAAGTAATGAAAAATCTTGCAGAGAAAAATCTACTTCCTACACTCACAAAGGTTTCCTTACCTTTTTGTGAGCATTGTGTTATAAGCAAGCAATATAGAATAAAATTCAACACATTAAATTCTAGAAACAAAAAAGCTCTAGAATTGGTTCACTATGATGTATGGCAAGCACCAGTTATATCCTTGGGAGGAGCGAAGTACTTTGTGTCCTTCATAGATGATTATTCTAAGAGATATTGAGTATTTGCTATCAAGAGGAAGGGAGATGTGTTTTCAATTTTCAAACACATTCAAATCGCGTATAGAACTTGAATATGGAGAAAATATCAAGTGTTTGAGGACAGATAATGGAGGAGAATATACTAGCAATGAGTTTGCTGACTTTTGTAATCAATAAGGCATTAAGAGATAGTTCACTACAGCATATACTTTTTAACAAAATGGAGTAGCAGAGCGGATGAACAAAACCTTATTGGAAAGAACAAGGGCCATGTTAGGAGCTTCTGGTCTAGAAAAAATATTTTATGCAGAAGCAGTCAACACTGCCTGTTATGTGATCAATCAGTCACTATCAACTGCAATTGAGTTGAAAACACCGATGGAGATGTGGACGGGAAAGCCTGTTGATTATTCAAACCTCTATGTATTCGAAAGTCCTGTGTACATAATGTACAACATCCAAGAAACTATGAACTTAGATCCAAAATCCAGAAAATGTATATTTCTGGGTTACGCTGATGGAGTAAAAGGGTATCGCCTATGGGATCCCTGTTGTGCAATTTCTACAAGTGCACAGATCGTTTACAAGTAATAAAATGATGAGTGAGTATCGTTCCTACGAGGAAAGGTTTGTCAAGTACCAATTTTTAATATTACTCTATTATTTAGAAAATCAATTATGAGATTTTATATTTTAAGCTAAAATGAAATTCAAGTAAATAAATGATGATAAATATGAAAATAAGATTAAAAGTCTAAGATTTAGAATTCATCAATTGATCACATAAGATTTCTTTATAATATTTAGATGGATTATTTTTGTTGGAATTAATGATTAGATTTTCCTAAATTATATGATGTTCTCTCTCAAGATACAACATGTGTGTTCATATTAACCTTACGTCTACTCTCATGATCATAAGCAATTAACACAAACCCATTAAGTTTTATGAAAATCCTTTTAAAAATCACAAAGGAGTATTCTTATCTCTAAGCAATACATTCCCTAGGTCAATTATCCTAATGAACTAATATTGTGCTTCCACTCTCGCTACTTCACATAATATCTTAAATCATGCAATTAATGGCCAGTTAATTACAAACATTAAGTTCTAAGATAAAATATTAATTCCAACAATCAAATCCAATCAATTAAATATAAATAATCATATGCAAATCAAAAGATTACATCTAAATCCTAGAAAATAAAATTAGCTATTCATAATTAAAAGAGAAGAAACAATTAAATTAACAATAAAAATAATAAACATAATAATAACTTATAATTAAATTCAAGATAGAGTTTAGAGATAACTTATTTTCGGATACAATCTTTGATGAACTCAAGCTTTCAAAAATTCCTCCTCTTGATCAAAAAAAAAAAAAAATAAAACAAATATACTCTAAGAAAGCATATGAAAATCTTTCTACATATTTTTTTTGATGTATTTTCTTTGATGCTCTTTTCCTTTGCCAAGTATGGTATTTATAGGCATGCTTGGTGGAAGAATTCAAGTTCCATTAAAATTCTTACATCAACAATTCAATATTGATAGTTAGGTTGGCCACCAACCATTGAATTTTTACATCAAAAATTTAACAATAGTTAGGTTGGCCACCAACCATTGAATTTATTTCTCATGGATTGAAAACTTGAATCATTGCTTGCATCATTATTTTTTTATGACATCACCGCCTGCATCATTTATTTTATTGCATCATTGTGACATCATTTTGATCTGTAAAAATAAAATAAAAATACTATTTATAAATTGTAGAACTATTTATTTCTAAAAATAAGTAATAATATTATTGCATTCTCGAGAACTGAGCTAAAATTTAAGTTTAAACAAATAAAATAACTCTAAAAATATAGAGTTATCAATCTCATTACCCATAAGGTTGTCATCAATAGAGATGTGATATTTGCAAAAGGAAAGCTGTAAGATAAAGGTGATTGTAGCAGTTCAAACGAAGGTCCAGAAACTACAATGGTATAGGTAGAAAAGGAGTCTGATTCAAAGGATTCTTTTGAAGTAATACCAGAAATTGAGGAATGAGAATCAGTTGAGTCTGATACTACAAAAGTTCGATGGTCAACTCATGAAAGAAAAACACCAACCTAGCAATCTGATTATTTTATAGAGAGCAATATTGCATACTATCTTCTAACAAAGGAAGGGGAGCCATCAACTCTCTAAGAAGTAATGAATAGTTCAGATGCATCTCAGTGGATGGCAATAATGCAGGAGGAAATGGAAGCTCTTTATAAGAACAAGATTTGGGAGCTTGTGTCGTTACCACAAGGAAGAAGGCCTATTGGCAATAAATGGGTCTTCAAAATCAAATGAAATAATGATGATCAAGTGGAGCGGTATCGTGCAAAACTGTTTGTAAAAGGGTATGCCCAGAAAGAAGAGATTGATTTTAATGAGATATTTTCCCTTATCGTTCAACTTAATACAGTCTGAGTAGTTTTGGCAATGTGTGCTACTTTTGACCTACATTTAGAGCAGTTAGATGTGAAAACTACATTTCTTCATGGAGATCTTGAAGAAGAAATTTATATGCTCCAACCAGAAGGATTTGAAGAAAAGGAAAAAGAGAACTTGATTTGCAGGTTGTACAAATCTCTGTACGGTCTCAAACAGGCGCTGAGGTGTTGGTATAAGAGATTTGATTCCTTTATTATGAGTCTTGGATACAATCGACTTAATTCAGACCCTTGTGCATATGTCAAGAGGTTTGGTGGAAATAATTTTATTATCTTGCTGTTGTATGTAGATGACATATTAGTAGTAGGCCCCAATAAAGATCGTATTGAAGAATTGAAGGCGCAGTTGGCTAAGGAGTTTGAAATGAAGGACTTGAGACCGGTAAAAATGATTCTAGGGATACAAATTCACCGAGACAGAAATAATAGGGAGATTTGGCTTTCTCAAAAGAATTATTTAAAGAAGATCTTGCGATGCTTCAACATGCAAGATTGTAAGCTAATTTTTACCCCACTTCCTGTTAATTTCAAGCTATCCTCCAGTATGAGTCCTATCAATGAACCAAAGAGGATAGAGATGTCTCAAGTATCGTATGCATTAGCAGTGGGAAGTTTAATGTTAACTATGATTTGTATAAGACCAGACATTGCACATACAATGGGAGTGGTTAGTAGGTACATGGCGAATCCTAGTAGAGAGCATTAGAATGCTGTGAAAAGTCTCCTAAGATACATTAAGGGGACCAAAAATGTTACATTATGTTATGGAGGATCAGACTTTACTGTCAGAGAATATGTTGACTTAGATTATGCAGGTGATTTGGACAAAAGCAAATCCACCATAGGATATGTGTTTGCACTTGCTGGCAGAGCTATAAGCTGGATTTTAAAACTATAGTCAGTTGTAGTCACGTCAACAATAGAAGCAGAATATGTAGCAGCTATGCAAGCTAGTAAAGAAGCAGTATGGTTAAAAATGATAATGGAAGAACTCGGGCACAATTAGAAAAAGATTACTTTGTTTTGTGACAGTCAAAGTGCCTTGCATCTGGCAAGGAATCCAACTTTTCATTCAAAGACAAAGCATATTCGAGTCCAATACCACTTCATTCGTGGGAAAGTGGAAGAAGGAATAGTGAATATGCAGAAAATTCACACGAAAGAGAACCTGACAGATTTTATGACAAAGGCAATCAATGTTGACAAGTTTGTTTGGTGTTGATCCTCTAGGGGCTTAGTAGAGACATGAGCAACAGGGAATGACAAGAAAGAAAGAATGTTATGAAGATTGATTGATCCTCAATCAAATCTTCAAGTGGGAGATTGTTTGAATCCAATAGAAAGGCACCAAATTTGTGCCTCTATATTTGACAATGTTGGTGGCCATATTTGACAATGGAACATAGCTTGGAAAATTCAAGTTGTGTTCCACTTTGTTGGGAGCCTATATAAAGGCTCCCTCTCCCCCTCATTCTATTATTCCAAAATCTCAAATTGAAAGAGTTTTAGTGAGAGAAAAATATTAGAGAGTTAAATAAAAATATTTAGTGTGTGTTCCTCCTATTTTCAATAGAGATTGTTAGAGTCCAATATAGAGGCACCAAATTTGTGCCTCTATATTTGACAATGTTGGTGGCCATATTTGATAATGGAACATAGCTTGCAAAATGCAAGTTGTGTTCCACTTGGTTGGGTGCCTATATAAAGGCTCTCTCTCCTTCTCATTCTAACATCCCAAAATCTCAAATTGAGAGAGTTTTAGTGAGAGAAAAATATTAGAGAGTTAAATAAAAATATTTAGTGTGTGTTTCTCCTATTTTCAAGAGAGATTATTATTGTTATCTCCTTGTGATTTAGAGAGAAGGTTGTAATTCCTATTATTTCTCATAATGAAATTCTTTTATCCTTGCTTGTGGTTTTTACCCTAATTTATTTGGGGTTTTCCACATAATATCTATGTGTCAAAATTATTTTCATACTTTTCTCAAATTATTAGCTATGTTCTTGCTCTAATCTAGTCCTAATTTTACAACATATGAAGTATCATGATATCACTAAATGTAAAATAGATAATTGCTTTTGGTTAGTAAAAAAAATATTTTTTTATTGTATTAGAGTTTGATTTTCAAGTTAGCATTCAAGAAATAATTTTTGAATATAATTAATTCTACTAAAGTTAAAGATTCTATATAGAAAAATAATAAATGATATCAAGATTTAATATAATATTTGGATCTCACCATCTAATAGCTTAAATTTTTGGACTGAATTTGAGATTTATCACATGATATCAAAATTAGCTTTACACCTCAATTTGTATTTTTCTGTCAAATATTTGCATCTATTAATTTGAATTTACTCAGTCCTCAGTTTGTTTGTTTTGTATAATGCTTAGATCTCACCATCTAAATAGTTTAAACTTTTGGGTTGGATTTGAATTTTCTCACAAATTCAAACATAGAAGTGCATTAAGCACGAGAAATTTTTACGAAAGACTATAAGCCACATTAATTAACAATGCTAGTCTACTTAAGATTTACTCAACTCATTAAACACATAGATTTTAATAAAAAAAAAAACTCATTAATAAATTCAACTTTTCATAGTTCATTATTTGCTTTTATAATAATATTACTCCACGTTTATTTCATTTTGTATACGCAATTTTCATATATTTTAATTTTATTGTTCAAGTCCATTCAAAGGCTGATGAAGAGGAGAGGACTGCTATAGAAAATATTCCTACTGGCTCGAGCATGGGTACTGATAATTTGGTGTGGCATTTTGAAAAAAGGGAACATATACTGTGAAATCAGGGTATTATGTAGCTGTGAATGATTTTCAATCCTATTCTAATCATAGGAATGGAGGAAGAGATGTCCAATGGGGAAAAAGTTTTTGGAAATCTATTTGGGATAGAAATGTGCAGCCTAAAATTAAAACATTTTTATAGAGGCTTTCAAGGGGTGCTTTGGCAGTCCAAATGAATCTTAAAGGGAGAAATCTTGTAGCTTTTGACTTGTGTGAGCTTTGTGGAGAAGAAGAAGGGTCAATTTTGCATTTGTTCTTTAAGTGCCCTAATGCGGGAGCTACCTGGTAAGCAGTTGGAAGTCATCTTCAGCTGGTTCAGGGAAATAGGGAACTGGAAGACTTTAAAATGTGGGGGAAGTTTATTGTTTCTGATCTTTCAAATCAGGGGCGCGAGGATTTCACTGACTTCGTGGCCTATGTCTTCTAGTATATATGGAAGGCGAGAAATGCAGCAATTTATGAAAAACAGAACTTTAAATCCTCTGGAAACAAAGGAGCTTACTGAAATAATGTGGATGGAATTCACAAGAAGCAGGGCAGAAAGTGTGGCAAGGAATATTCAAAAATTGAATAGGGAGAACTCGGAGTTAGTTGAACCAAAATGGCAGCCTCCACTAGTTGGATTTGTTAAAACCAACTCTGATGCTCTGTTCCAAAGTTCTACTGATAACTCATCTTTGGTGGCAGAGACATCGACTTTCAGGGAGGCAGTCAGGTTTGCCATGAATAACGGGCTTAAAAATATTGTGTTTGAATCTGACTCCTTAGTGGTTGTTCAAATGCTGTGAAAACCACAATAAGGCAGCTCCTTGGGAAGTTAGAAGTGTGATTGAGGAGATACAACTATATTTGAATGAAAAGTGCTAAATGCTTTCTTTTTTTACCTTCTCTTATTGTTTTCTCCATTTTTATGATGATATATAAACTAATTAAATTTATGAATAATAGATATCTATAAAATTTAATACAGTTTATGTGTCATCATAAGAATGGAGAAGATAATAAGATAAGGTAAAAAAGGAAGTTATTTAGCACTTCTCATATTTGAATTGTTTGTCTAATAGTAGCCTTAGATTTATTGTTAGATCAACCAATCAAGTGGCTAATTGGTTAGAAAAAAATAGTTTTGTTTTTAATCCAAGTGAAGTTTCTTAGGTGAACTAGTTTTACCATATTAAATCATGAACTATCAATAATTATATTACACATCAACACTTTAATAATAATACACACCTCATTAAGTAGTTAATTATTTTATTCATATTATGGATAATTATTTGTTTAAAATAGAATATCACGATTGGATAGTTCATAATATGACATGGTGAACTAGGTTCACCTAAGATTTTTTTTTTTTTCCTTTAGGAGTTTCTTAGGTGAATTAGCTTCACCATGTCAGATCATGGACTACCAATAATCATATTACACGTCTAAATTTTAATTACAATACACATCTCATAATTCAAATAGTTAATTATTATATTCACATTATGTATAATTATTTGTTTAAAATAGAAGATTACGATTGGATAATTTATAATTTGACGTGGTGAACTAGGTTCACTTAATATTTTTTTTCTTTTAGAGTTTCTTAGGTGAACTAGGGTCACTATTTTTTATCATGAACTACCAAAAATCATATTACACATTGGCACTTTAATTACAATACACACCTCATAATTCAAGTAATTAATTACTATTTCATATTATGGATACTTATTTGTTTAAAATAAAAGATCACGATTGAATAATTTATAATCTGATATGGTGAACTAAGTTCACCTAAATTTTTTTTTTTTTCCTTTGTGTAATTTTGATTTGAACAGATTTCTATTGTTAGTAGATGTGTCTTCTTAATTCGATGAATGAAATGAAAGATTGTTTTCATGGTTAACAAAAAAAAATCTAAATCTACTTAAAAAAAGAATATAACATTCGAAGTGATCTAAAATTTTGAAATTATTTAAACTCGGAATGCCCCCACGCCCTCGAATCTTTTCACTCTTAACTTGTTTTCCACCTATATCAGTAATTCTATATTTTTCTTTTTAAGAAATTAAAAGTAATACTAAAAGTTTAATTTAATTTCATTTAACCTAATTAAAATTAATTGACATCGTAAATAAATCATGTACTTAATATATAGCTATCATATTTTTTAATTAAATTAATTTATAAATAAACTGCATGTTGATTTTTCTCTAAACCAGTCCACATGACTGAAATTAAACATTCAAATGTATTAGATCATCCACTCTTGTTTATTCAGTTTTAATTTTTCAAAACGTAGATTTATTCAATATGTGTTTATTTTTTATTTAATTTTCTTAACCATAAAACAATGTTGTTTTTAGAAACAAAAATAGTGAAAAGTGTGCCTTAGAATTTATATTATTTATTTATTTAAAGGAGATCAGAAGAAGAGAAATAATTAGATAATACATCATTATATAGTCTTCTCTGACTTGTACAAATAACTTGTTCTTACATAAAGAAATCTTATAGTAATTGTTATTAAAAATAAAAAAATTACAAATGTAATAAAAATTGTGTGATAATGCCCCTCACGTTTGACGATAAGCTGAGGACCGCACACAGTCAGCGCTAAATGTGGATGACTCACCACAACTCCTTGCTAGTTTCGTATAGGTTTTCCTGTTCATGATATCACTAAATGTAAAATAGATAATTACTTTGGTAAGTAAAAAAATACTCCGTCTGTTCATAAATTATAATTTTTATTTTTTTTTAAATATTGAAAATAAATAGTTCATTTTCTTTTTTAAATTAAATTTATTATTATATTTCTAAATATGTCATTTAGTATACTTATAATTAATCATATTATTTTAGAATAATTAATGCAATTTATAATCATTATAGAGATAAAATAGTAAAATAAATATAAATCCTTAATCTTTGTGCTAAAATAAAAATGGACTATAATTTATGAACAGATGGAGTATATATTTTTTTTTATTATATTAGAGTTTGATTTTCGAGACAACATTCAAGAAATAATTTTTGAATATAATTAATTCTTTTAGAATTAAAGGTTCCATATAGAGAAATAATAAATGATATCAAAAATTAATATAATATTTGAATTCTATTTAAATTTTTAGATTGAATTTGAAGTTTTTCATATTATATCAAAATCAATTCTACACTTTAATTTGTATTTTTCTGTCAAATATTTGCATCCGTTAATATGAATTTACTCGGCTATCAGTTTATTTATATATCGTGTATAATGCTTGAATTGCACCATCTAATAATTTAAAATTTTGAGTCGGAATTAAGGTTTCTCAAAAATTCAAACGTGGAGGTGCATTAAACAGGAGAAATTTTTATGAAAGACTATAAGACACATTAATTAAAGATGCTAGTCTACTTAAGATTTTCTCAACTCAATAAACACATACATATTAATAAATAAAAATAAACTCATTAATAAATTCAACTTTTCACAGTTTATTGTTTGCTTTTATAATAATATTACTCCACGTTTATTTCATTTTCTATATACGATTTTCATATATTTTAATTTTATTGGCTGGCCAAGTCCATTCAAAGGCTAATATGTTGTTTCCAAGAAGCAACTTTAACTATACAATTTTAAATATATGGGGCTCCTAATTAGGACTTATTTATACCATATCCAAATAAAACCTTAACAACAACAATAATCAATCAATCTATCTTAGAGTCACAATTTCAATATCCATTATCTTATCTCCATCAATCAATCTACCTTAGAGTCACAATTTCAATATCCATTATCTTATCTGCTCTTAATCAAGTGATTAAAAGATTAATCAAGAATAATGAGAAGCAAAGCAAACAAGCAAAGCAAGATCATCAAAATTCTGTGCAAAGCCAGAAATTTTTATATAAACGGGATGATGAATTTTGCTAGCAGTGGTAAGGTTGGCCATGGAGGAATAGTTGGCGGAGGAGCGGCAGCCACTCCCTTGCCTAAGAGTTTCAGTAATTCTTCCAGGGTTTTTGATGAGGAGGAGCTCAGGCAACTTGTACGGTTGTATTCTACGAAAGAAAGTGAAATGAGAAGAAGTTACAGTGTTGGGCTTGGAAAAATTGGGAGAATTGATGAAGGTAGACCTTGTTCTTTTAGGGAAGATGATGATGATGGGATACCGAATTTGTATCCTAGAAGCAGAAGCCATGCCATTAGAAGTAAATTTTAATTTTTTTTTTTTTTTGAAGTTCGATTTATGCAAACATAGATAACTTTGTATAAACTCTATTTTCTATATCATTAGTATCTTAGTTAATCATCAATAGTTTTATATATGTAATTAATCCTATTATATATCATTATTTTAATGACATAAATCTGAATTCTTTTTGTATTGTGAAATATAGTTTATTAATTATAAATTCAAATTATTGTTTATTGTTGTGTTTGACCATAAATTATATATATATATATATATATATATATATATATATGGAATCTCAAAGTGACGATATCTTCAATCATCTAAATAAAGAAAGATCATCAGACACTTAGTAGATGGATTGGATAGATGTCATTTAACTTGAAGATTTATTCAATCATCAAAATGAAAGATTATTGGTTCAATCCTTTTAAAACATTTCCTATTGTTAAAGGAAATCAAGCTCAGAATAAGCAGTGAATTTTGTCAAATATTGTAAACTGATGTGTAGTTGTTTGTTTCCTTTATTGTATATGATTAGGCTTGATTATAGGCAATAATATAGGACATTGGACATTGATGTATTACCATCAGTATAAGTTATTTTCTGTTTATAGTATCAAAGCAGTAGCCTGGGCACCAAAAGAAAACACAATAACAAATTCGAAGCCGACCTCCATGGGAGACAATAAACCAAAAGGCATGGCTTCAAGTGCAAAATGGGATAATCCCAATCATCAATCGTGCCTCCACCATTCAGATCAACCCGGTGCTATCCTTGTACAACTATTGCACATGGAGCCCATCTATAAGTATCGCTTTAACGGTCAAAAACAAAATTGGACTCATAGATGGTTTAATCAAGGAACCTTATAAGGAGGGTTCAGAAGAACGTCAACAGTAGAATCGCTGCAATAACTTTTTCAAGACTTGGCTGTTGGGATCGATGTCTAAAGAAATTGTGAGCAGCATCATCAATTGCAAGGATGCCAGACAGATGTGGCTCGATTTGCAAGAGCGATTCTTACATGTGAACATGGTCAATTGTTCAATGTTGAGAACGAGATTCATAATTGTGTGCAAGGTGACATGTCTGTAGGATTTTATTTCACAAAACTGAAAGGTTTATGGGATGAGCGTGATGCACCTTCTATTTTTCCAACCTGCACTAGTGGATCAATCAAAGAACTGACTGCGTATTTAGAGACGCAGAAAACCATGAAGTTCCTTATGGGCCTTAATGAACAGTATGTGGGCGTTCGTAGCAGCACTTTGCTACAGAATCCATTACCCGTAGTGAACGAGGCATGCTCGCTGGTTCTACGGGATGAGAAACAGTTAGAGGCGACAACCAGGAAAAGCCATACTCAACCAGATGGTGATGTTTTTGCTGCAAAGAATGCAAGCCGCAAGTCCGAAGGTGAACCGAAATTTTCTAGGTGTAACATAACAAATCATACCACCAAAAATAGTCATGCACACCTGAAATGCACTTTTTGTGGCTGGAAAGGACATACAATTGAGATCTATTGCAAAAAGAAAGCAGCAACTGAGGCTGAATTTAGTGCAGCAATTTCCAAGGGAAATCAAGTTGCATCACACATGATTGAAAGAAAGGAGATGAATTCACTCTTCATAGCTAAAGAGTGCAAACAATTACTCAACATGTTGAAAAGTAAAACCTCTTCTTCCAATCATGTTAGCAATTGTTCAACTCATGAAGAACTTTCAAGTAAAGCTTTCTCGCTTATCTCTAATGGCAAAAGGAGTACATGGATTTTGGATAGTGGATGCACAAATCATATGATTTGTGACAGGGCTGAGCATACGGTCGAGTCGGTTCAAAATTGAACCGAACCAAAAAACTAAAATAACTAGATCTCTTTTTATTCAAATTGAACTTAATTGATTTGAACATAATAATTAAAAGTTTAAAATAATTAATACTAATATATTTTATTTAAGAAACAACTTAATTTTCTATAATAATGATAATGGAGCATAAAAATATAAGTCAAAAAATAACTAATATTGATCAATTTTATTCAAGAAAAAGCTCAATTTCGTATATTATCATTATATATATATGTGTGTGTGTGTGTGTATAATTCGGTCTGTTAAGTTAAAACTGATTTTTTTTTGCTATAATTGAACCGAACTGGTCGGTTTAATTTGGTTTTTTATTTTGGTTCGATTTTTCTCACCCCTAATTTTGTGATCAAAATTTGCTCACGTATTCAAGACCTATTAATGTCCGTTCTATTGAATTGGCTAATGGTTCAATAGCATAAGTGACTCACATTGGCAAAATTGTTTTGTCTCTTGATTTAATTCTTGATAAGTTTTTATGCATCCCATACTTCCAATTGAATTTAATTTCCATTAGCAAATTGGCCTTTGATTCGTCTTGCATAACCATTTTCTTAAGCCAATTTTGTGTTATTTAGGACCTACATTCGGGGAAGATGATTGGGATGGAAATTGAATGGGAGGGTCTCTATTATCTTCATCAAGCCAAGAAAGGAAAATGCAACCATATTCAAATTTCCAACCCAACTCTTTGGCATGCCTTGGGCATCCTTCAACCAGGGTATCTCAATTATTCTCCTTTTCATATTTCAAAAATAAAACTTGAAACATTGATAAGTGCTTAATTTGTCATTGGCCAAACAAACAAGACTTCTACTCTCTTTAAGTTCCATTACTACTACATCTTGTTTTGATTTAATTCATGTTGACATTTGGGGTGGTCAAAAAGTTGCTTTTATTTTTTATGCAAAATATTTTCTTACTATTGTTGATGATCATGCTAGATACACATGGATTTACCTTATGCAACACTAGATACTAGGAATTTTTTAATCAATTTCATTAATATGGTTGAAAATCAATTCAAGTCCAAAGTCAAAATCATTCGTAGTGATAATGGCCTTGAGTTCAAACTTGAAGGTTTTTATCCACAAAGAGGTATAATTCATCAAACTAGTTGCATCAATACTCCACAACAAAATGGAGTTGTTGAACAAAAACACAAGCATTTATTGAATATGGCACATGCTTTACTTATTCAAGTTGGTCTTCTAAATAAATTTTAGGGAGATGCAATTCTTACTTTGGCATATCTTATAAATCTCACACCCACTCTTCTTCTCCAAGAAAAGAGCCCATATGAAAAGTTTTTCAAAAAAAGTTCCAAATTATGCACATTTATGAATATTTGGTTGTTTATGTTTTGTTTCTACTCACACACAAAACCATTCCAAGTTTGATCCTCGAGCATCTTGATGTATCTTTCATGGATATCCATATGGGTGAAAAGGGTATTGGGTTTTTGACCTTGATCAGAAAAAGGTCATAGTTTACATCTTTCTTTGAAAACACATTTCCTTTCCATACTATCACATCTCAAAATGACTATGATGCACCAAATTTTCGATTTCCAAATATTGACTCATCTTTACATTTTGACATGGACCCTTTGTCTGAGCCCAATTCTTCCTTTCCTTCTCCAAAAGGGCCACTTTCTCTCACTAGTTCAAATGAACAAAACAACCCTCAGCATATCTATAGCTGAACCTATATACTATTTCTCCTTTGTCGCTCATACTAGATGTTACAACACCATCACCATCTAACACCCAAACCATCGATGCTCCATCTCTGTCATCGATTGTACCCATCCAACCACTTCTACGTGGTGGCCATTCCATCAAACCTCCCTAATATTTGTAGGAATTCCATCTTGAGATGACTCTTCCTTTAAAGACTGAACCAACATCATCCATAAATCTAGCAAAAAATTTAGGTACTGCTCACCCTCTTTCTAAATTCTTATCTTATGATAAATTTTCTCAAATTCATAAATCATATACCACTCAACTCACTCTCCTCAAAGAACCCAAAGCTTTTCATAATCTATTCAAAATCCCTAATGGTGTGAAGCTATGCAATATGAGATAGCTGCTTTACAGGGTAAGAAGACTTGGAGTTTGGTTCCCTTGTCATCCCATAAGTAGCCAATTGGCTGCAAGTTGGTATATAAAGTCAAATTGAAAGCCAATGGGATAGTAGAATGGTATTAGGCTCAGTTGGTGGCCAAGGGTTACAATCAAGTTAAAGTTTTCGATTACAAGGAAACAATTGCCCTGGTGGCCAAAATGGTCACAGTTTGTGTTTTGCTTAGTGTGGCAGCCTTGCGTGGTTGGCATCTACATCAATTAGATGTTAGTAACTGATAACTCTATATTTTTAGAGTTATTTTAATTGTTTAAACTTAAATTTTAGCTCAATTCTCGAGAATGCAATAATATTATTACTTATTTTTAGAAATAAATAGTTCTACAATTTATAAATAAATTATAACATATTTTAAGTATTTTTATTTTATTTTTGCAGATCAAAATGATGCAGTAAAAATAAAAATGCAAGCAATGATTCAAGTTTTCAATCCATGAGAAATAAATTCAATGGTTGATGGCCAAAATTCAATGGTTGGTAGCTAACCTAACCATTTTTGAATATTGATGAAGGAATTCAATGGTTGGTGGCCAAAATTCAATGGTTGGTAGCCAACCTAACCATTTTTGAATATTGATGAAGGAATTCAATGGTTGGTGGCCAACCTAACCATCAATGTTGAATTTTTGATGTAACAATTTTAATGGAACTTGAATTCTTCCACCAAACATGTCTATAAATACCATGCTTGGCAAAGGGAAATGGCATCAAAGAAAATCCATAAAAAAAATATGTAGAGAGATTTTTATATGTTTTCTTAGAGTAGATTAGTTTTATTTTTTATTTTGATCAAGAGGAGGAGTTTTTGGAAGCTTGAGTTCATCAAAGATTGTATCCCAAAACAAGTTCTCTCTAAACTCTATTCTTGAATTTAATTATAAGTTATTATTATGTTTATTATTTTTATTGTTAATTTAATTGTTTCTTCTCTTTTAATTATGAATAGCTAAATTTATTTTTCTAGGATTTAGATGTAATCTTTTGATTTGCATATGATTATTTATATTTAATTGATTGGGTTGATTGTTGGAATTAATCTTTTATCTTAGAACTAAATGCTTGTAATTAACTGGCCATTAATTGCATGATTTAAGATATTGTGTGAAGTAGCGAGAGTGGAAGCACAATATTAGTTCATTAGGATAATTGACCTAGGGAATGTATTGCTTAGAGATAAGAATACTCCTTTGTGATTTTTAAAAGGATTTCCATAAAACTTAATGGGTTTGTGTTAATTGCTGCTGATCACGAGAGTAGACGTAAGGTTAATATGAACACACATGTTGTATCTTGAGAGAGAACATCATATAATTTAGGGAAATCTAATCATTAATTCCAGCAAAAATAATCCATCTAAAAATTATAAAGAAATCATATGTGATCAATTGATGAATTCTAAATCCTAAACCTTTAATTTTATTTCATATTTATCATTATTTATTTACTTCAATTTTATTTTAGCTTAAAATATAAATTCTCATAGTTGATTTTCTAAATAATAGAGTAATCTTAATTTTGGTACTTGTCAACCCTTCCTCGTGGGATCGACACTTATTTCACTACTATATTACTTGTTCACGACCTGTGCACTTGCAGAAATCGCGCAACAAGTTTTTGGCGCCGTTGCCGGGGAAGGCAATTTTTGACAATATCAATAGATTGATATACTCTATTACTTTAGATTTTGTTTTTCTTTTCTATTTTTTTTATTTTGCAGGACTTTTATAAAATAAAAAAATAAAAAAAAAATAAAAAAAAAAGAAGGCTTTCCACAACTTTTGATGGAGGAATGATACTAAATAGAGCAGCAAGCATGTATGGTGAGGATAGTTTTAGTAAGTTAAATACTAAAATCGATACATTAGTTAACTTAATTGATAAACTTGATACAAATAGTTTATTTAATTCATGTTTAAGTTGTGATATGTGTGGAGGTAATCATTTGAATTCTGAGTGTCAATATGCAAAACAAGTACAATTTTTTCCAAATTATAATAGGCATGAGAATTATCCATATTCTAACATAAACAACTCAGGATGGAGTGACTATTCAAGCTTTTCATGGGAAAACCAATGCGATCAAGGTAACAATTTATGGTATCCTTATCAATATGATTTTCAACACCATGCACCATTTAAAGAGCACAAACCATCTTATGAAATAGCATTAGAAAAATTTATGAATGCTACTTACGAACGATGTGAAAAAATGGAAGATAGGAATCAATGGGCTAGCCACAATACAAATGATGATGTACAAATGGAACAATTCACTGGCCCATTAGATACTCAAAGCCATGAAAACCTGACAAGCCAAATTGAAGAACATTCTAGAGAGCAATGCTTGGCAATTTCTTTGAGTGATGATAAGGAAGAGACGATTGATCAAGGAGATACTTCAAGCAAGCAAGAAAAAAATGAAGAAGTTGAGCATAATTTGCCCAAGAAATATTATTCTCTTATGGATAATATCTGCGGAGTGGTTGAAATTGATGGGGAAATTGAAAAAGGATTTGAACAAGAGCACTCAAAGGAAACTTTTTCAGTTTGTTTGGTGAATACAACATCATATATGTCAGACCATAAAGAATATCAATTTGATGACTTGGAAGAAAAGAAGAAGCATTCACCACCATCAACTGAGCACTCACCGACTCTTGATTCAACTCCACTACCTTCCTATCTCAATTTCTTAAGAAAATTCAGAGCAAGAAAAAGAGTTCGTTTGAAAGCTTTTGGAAATTATGAGCCTAATTGTGAAATATTAAATAATTCTTGTCTTAACCTTTTTCCATGCAGGCTCAAATTAAGCTGGCTGGACTCATTAAAATTGGCAAAAGTTTATCTTTCCATAATTATCGAGATGATATACTTTGTGTATTATCCTCCATGATGAAGATCTAGCTATAGTCAAGCTGAAGACTATAAATTAAGCGCTTTTGGGAGGCAACCCAAATTTCTAACTTTTTACTTCTTTTTTAATTTCTTTTGTTCTTTTGCTTGTTTCATTCTATTTTAATTTTGCTTTAGTGTTGTTTGTGAGTTATTAAATAGCTTATTAAGAGGAAACCCAAGTTTTCTCTTTACTAGGTTTCTTTTATTTCTGTTTAGTTGTTTCATTTTAAATTTTCTCTTTCATTTTCTTAGCTAAGTTAATCAGATATGGAAGCATCTCTTGCAGCACTAAAAAATAGATTTCCAACTCTTCCCCAAGATGTACTCAGGAAAATTGATGAACGCAGATTGGAAAGAATGAAGGCATTTAGGCGTCTGAATCTTCCTGAGGATATTCGCTGGATCATAGAAGCCAAAGTACGATTGGCAGGTGAGCTTGATGACTCATTTATTAAATATTTGCCAGGTACGGGGAGAAGTTCTTACTCAAAGAAGAGGAGAGCTAAGAGAATGGGAGTCTGCTACAAGTGTGCAAGATGGAATTGCAACACACGCTGTAGAAATATTGGATTTGCATCCATAAATCGAGAAGACAAAATTAAATTCATAAAGGATGGACTGAGTAAGGAGTCTATGGATAATATCTTACAGACTCTTGAGACGCATCCTTGTGGACAAGTTCAACGCACTCTTTTAGATTTATGGGAAGTATTCAAAGAAGAGAAGCAGCGTTACAGTCTAGGGAATCTGACGATAAAAGACCCTGTTTGCCAGTTAATAAGAAAATTGGATGGGAAGCCTATCCTCGACTCATAGAAGGCGTGTAAGCGGTTACTGGACGTAAAACCAGAGGAAGATGTGAGCCAAAATCACAACTACTGTTTATAATCAGGTGTATCACTAACTTTTTTATTTTTCAATGCATTATTTTTTCTATATCTTGCAGTATTTTTTTGACTTTTTAGCATCTAGGTTTTATTTTCCTGCAGATTTTTCTATTATCGATAACTTTTTAGTCTTTCAATGTCTACTTTTAGCTTTTCAATATTTTTTTTTTGATTTTTGTACACATGCTGCAGATTTTTCTACTTTCGTTAGCTTTTTAGTTTTTCAATGTCTGTTTCTTTTTAGTTTTTCAAATATTTCTTTTGACATTTGTACACACAGCATTGATTTTTTTTGTTTTTATTATCATTTTTGTTTTTATACTTTTTCTGTCAATAATTATTTTATCCCATTGAACTGTTCTTTTACTTTTCTAATTTCTTTATATGCACATTCATTATTGTCAATATGCACACAACCCTTTCGAGAGATCTGTGAGAGAAAATGGCAGAATCCTCAACACGCAAATTCAAAACTATTTGTGTCTTTTGTAGTCCAAACTCTGGCAAGAAAAGAGAGTACTTGACAGCAGCTAATGAACTTGGTAGGATTTTAGCTGAACGAAAAATTGATTTGGTGTTTGAGGGAGGTAGTTTAGGGTTAAGGGGTTGTGTCGCAAGTTCTGCATATATTAGAGGTAGTAAAGTCTTAGGAGTAGTTCTAAAGGCTTTGGCTCAAAATAAACAAATCATTGGTGGAACTATAGGTAATGAGTTACAGGTCAATAGCATGTACGAACGAATGGCATACATGAATGTCAATGCTGATGCTTTTATCGCATTACCTGGTGGTTTAGAAACATTTGAAGATATTTTCACCATTGCGTCTTGGACCCAATTAACTGTTCTTCAAAAGCCATTGGGATTACTTAATGTTGATGGTTTTTATAATGGTTTGTTATCTTTTCTCGATCATGCTGTGGAACAGGGTTTTATGACACCAGCGAGTCGACGCATCTTAGTCTCTGCTTCAACTATTAATCAATTGATTGATCAACTGCAAAACTTTAAATCCGAACCTGATCCATTGATGGCACAGGTAGTTTGGCACCCTAGGGCCAGTAGCAGTAAAAAGCGAGAACTAGATCTGAATCTCCGGTTATAACTTCCCTAACTCTTGTAGTTTTTTTTTTATCGCTTTTTTTTTTTTTTTGTTTTGTGTGTGTGTGTGTTTTTTTTTTTGTTGCACTTGATCAAGCGAAATTTTAGATTCGATTCACTAAATGTAAGATGGCTGAGTAAAGAGTTACTTTTGTACTCTTGATACGCATCTTAAATTTATGTGATTTTCCTTTTAAAAAAAAAAAAAAAAAAAACCTAACTAGCTAGCTAACTAACTAACTAACTCAAGAGTTATTCATACAAGATGGCTGAGTAAAGAGTACTTTTTGTGTTCTTGATACGCATCTGTATTTTTTTTTCTTCTTTCTTTTTTTTTAGTTTCCAAAATAAAAAATTAAAAAAAATAAAAATAAAAAAAATAAAAAAATTGATATTTTCTTTTTGTATGATTAATTTCTCATGTTTGCTTTTAGTGTTGTTTCAAGATGTTTTACAGGAAGCAAGGAAGTGAAATGCATATCCTGCTTATAATTTGGAATCCACTTTTCTACAAGAGGGAGTATTTTCTTTCTTTTGGTTTGTTTCTTTGACATTGAGGACAATGTCCATTGCAAGTTTGGGGGAGATTTAGTTTGTTTTTTTGTTTTCAGTAATTTCTTTCGTGTTTTGATGAATAAATTTAAAATTTTTTTACTCTTTTATTGATAAAATATGCTTGTGTTAAATAAATTGATGAAAGGTCAATGATATATTATAATTGATATTTATGGACAATTTATTAAAGTATTTCAGGTTGAGCAACTATTTTGGGTAAGAAATTAACTTTTATTAAGATTATGTTTTGCTTTGCTTTGCATTATATTGATTGCATTGAATTTGTGTATGCTTACTTAGAGAGGGTTTCTATACATTTTTATCTTCATTTGCCTCACCTATCTTAGAACATGTTTTTGCAAACTTTTGAGGCGAAATTTTGAATTCATTTTGAAAGAGAGATATGATTTAGGCATTGTTTGTTTAGCCTGTTACTTGTATCTACCCTTATTTTAATTTTTTTTCCTAGTTTACCCCTTTGTGCCTTGATAATTTTAGCTTTCTTTTCTTTGTTAATTAACCTTAATTGTTATCTTTCACCTTGTTTGTGAGATAATTTTGTCAAGTTTACATTTTAATGAAGAAAAGGGAATTATTGAAGTTTTAAAAGAAAATAAGGATTTCTAATAACTGAGAGTATTATTCATTATAAAAGACCACCTTCTGCTTAAAATAAGTTTGGGGGAAAGCAAGAAAATTGAACCAATAAAAGTTAGTAATTCTTGCTTGTCTTTAGAATAATGTTGTTGGCGGAAAAAAAAAAAAAAAAAAAAAAAGAACAAGAAGAACAAGAGGTGGGCTTAAAAGAAGAAAACATTGAAAAAGAATAGTGCTTAAGATGAAAAGGATCCTTCATTAATATAATTCCTTTATTTGAGCTATTGATTTTGTAAACTTGGCATAATTATTTTACTTTTGTTCATTTGGCCTGTTCTTTGTTTAGCCAAAAATACCTTGTGTTAGCCCCATTACAACCATAGTCAAGACCTATTGATCTCTCTTGATTTGTGAATTCCATTAGTGGAGATTGTTTGCTTTAATATGCTTATGAGATTTGTACATCTATTTTATATCATTTGATAGAGGCATTTAAAGATATTAGTGTGTATATGCCTATCTGAAGTGCAACAGTTTCTTTGCAGTTGATTTAATGCATAGTTATTCAAGGCATGATTAAGATGAGGATTGTTTTGAACCTGAGATAGAAGCTTGACTTGCAATACTATTGATATGTTGTTTGTAAATATTAATTTCTTAAGACCTTAAAAAAAAAAAAATTCAACATAAGCATGAGAGGATTAAGTCTCTTTTTTGTGATATTTTATTTTTCTTTGAAATAAATTTTTAAAGGTGTTTGTGGGTATCACCACTGGAAGCCCTCACGAGACTATAACTCGTCCTCTATGGGACACCTAGGGGTTTAAAGGCTTGTTGCATACGCTAAATGCAATCGTAATTTCCTACGAAAGTGGACTAGTTTAGGTTTTGAATTTTCCTTTACTTGAGGACAAGCAAAAACTTAAGTTTGGGGGTGTGATAACTCTATATTTTTAGGTTTAAACTTAAATTTTAGCTCAATTCTCGAGAATGCAATAATATTATTACTTATTTTTAGAAATAAATAGTTCTACAATTTATAAATAAATTATAACATATTTTAAGTATTTTTATTTTATTTTTGCAGATCAAAATGATGCAGTAAAAATAAAAATGCAAGCAATGATTCAAGTTTTCAATCCATGAGAAATAAATTCAATGGTTGATGGCCAAAATTCAATGGTTGGTAGCTAACCTAACCATTTTTGAATATTGATGAAGGAATTCAATGGTTGGTGGCCAAAATTCAATGGTTGGTAGCCAACCTAACCATTTTTGAATATTGATGAAGGAATTCAATGGTTGGTGGCCAACCTAACCATCAATGTTGAATTTTTGATGTAACAATTTTAATGGAACTTGAATTCTTCCACCAAACATGTCTATAAATACCATGCTTGGCAAAGGGAAATGGCATCAAAGAAAATCCATAAAAAAAATATGTAGAGAGATTTTTATATGTTTTCTTAGAGTAGATTAGTTTTATTTTTTATTTTGATCAAGAGGAGGAGTTTTTGGAAGCTTGAGTTCATCAAAGATTGTATCCCAAAACAAGTTCTCTCTAAACTCTATTCTTGAATTTAATTATAAGTTATTATTATGTTTATTATTTTTATTGTTAATTTAATTGTTTCTTCTCTTTTAATTATGAATAGCTAAATTTATTTTTCTAGGATTTAGATGTAATCTTTTGATTTGCATATGATTATTTATATTTAATTGATTGGGTTGATTGTTGGAATTAATCTTTTATCTTAGAACTAAATGCTTGTAATTAACTGGCCATTAATTGCATGATTTAAGATATTGTGTGAAGTAGCGAGAGTGGAAGCACAATATTAGTTCATTAGGATAATTGACCTAGGGAATGTATTGCTTAGAGATAAGAATACTCCTTTGTGATTTTTAAAAGGATTTCCATAAAACTTAATGGGTTTGTGTTAATTGCTTATGATCACGAGAGTAGACGTAAGGTTAATATGAACACACATGTTGTATCTTGAGAGAGAACATCATATAATTTAGGGAAATCTAATCATTAATTCCAGCAAAAATAATCCATCTAAAAATTATAAAGAAATCATATGTGATCAATTGATGAATTCTAAATCCTAAACCTTTAATTTTATTTCATATTTATCATTATTTATTTACTTCAATTTTATTTTAGCTTAAAATATAAATTCTCATAGTTGATTTTCTAAATAATAGAGTAATCTTAATTTTGGTACTTGTCAACCCTTCCTCGTGGGATCGACACTTATTTCACTACTATATTACTTGTTCACGACCTGTGCACTTGCAGAAATCGCGCAACAGTAACACATTTTTGAATGGTGACCTTAATGAAGACATATACATGTCCTTGCCTTCTAGTTACGAATGGGGGAGCAACATGTTTGTAAACTTCACAAATCATTGCATGGGTTGAAACAAGCTTGTAGACAATAGTTAAGCAAGTTGTCTGATGCACTCAAAGATGCAGGATTCCATCAATCCCTCTCTAACTATTATTTGTTCATCCGACATCGTCAAGGTAGTTTTTTGGCTCTACTTATATATGCTAATGATAAGATATTAGCTGGGAATGATTTGGACATAAAGAACACTAAAATTTTCTTGTCCAAGCAATTCAAGCTTAAAGACTTGGGGTAATTAAAATATTTCCTTGGTATAGAGGTTGCAAGATCACAACATGGAATCATTTTGTCATGGCCAAAATATGCCTTAGAAATTCTAGATGATATTGGGTTCTTGAGTGCCAAACCTTCTCGATATCATATAGAACATAACATATCACTCACACAATCCAAAGAGGAGCTTTTGGATGATGCATCCATATATAAAAGGATAGTTGGGAGATTAGTCTACCTAACTATAACTAGGTCGGACTTGACATATGATGTACAAGTGCTAAGTCAGTTTATGGACAAACCTCGGCAACCACATCTAGAAGTAGCTCACAAAAAACAACTAGGCAAGGTATTTTATTGTCATCCATAAGTTCACTTCAGTTACAAGCATTTTGTGATGCTGATTGAGGTTGTTGCAAAGATATAAGGAGATCTATTATGGGTTATTGTATTTTACTTGGTCAAGCACCAATTTCTTGAAAGACCAAGAAGCAAACAACGATATCTCGTTCAAGCACAAAAGCAGTGTATCGCTCTATGGCTACCACATGTTGCGAGATTACAAGGTTGAAGAATATTTTGAAAGACTTGAAGATAAGTCATACACAGCCAGTATGTGATAATCAGGTAGCCATGCATATAGCATCAAATCCTGCTTTTCATGAACAAACTAAACACCTAGAAATAGAATATCATTTGGTTCACGAGACAACTCAATAAGGGATGATTTGGATAGCCTATATTCGAACTACAAGTCAACCAGCAGATTTGTTTACTAAGCCATTAAGTTGTACACAGTTCAAAGTATTACTTAGCAAGTTGGATGTCATCCACATACACTCCAACTTGAGGGGGAGTGTTAGGAGAAATCAAGCTCAAAATAGGCAGTAAATTTTGTCAATTATTGTAAACTGATGTGTAGCTATTTGTTTCCTTTATTATATATGATTAGGCTTGATTATAGGCAATAATATAGGACACTGTTGTACTACCATTAGTATAAATTGTAATCTCTTCTTCCTTTCAGCATTATCAAATTAACTCATACACACATTATTTTCTCTTTACCTATGAAAAGAAAAATTCCAATGATCGATTGGCTTGGGAAAATGTACAATACGAGATGGATTAATTTAAAAAAAAAAGTCTATTTTCTGAATTCCTGGGTTAAGTATGGATGCACCATTAAACTCTCCTGTAAAAGAGATTTAGTGTCAATTATAACGCTTAAATTGACCCATAATATCCTTAAATTGAAAAAAAAAATCTATTAAATTGTTTCCCATATATTGAGCTAAACGAAAATATAAAATAAGTAGAATTTAGATTTTAAAATCAGCGGGATCTTTTTTTTTTTTTGGATCCTCTCTTTCTATATAATTTGCGCTATTAAATATATAGAAATACAAATTATGCGAGTAATTAATTTTTTTTAATCTATTTAACTATTTAAATTACAAATTATGTTATTTATGAAAGTAATTAATGGAACAATAAATGTGAGTCAATTTTAATATTAATGGAACATTATGCTCTAGTATTATTATAAAAATTTGTTATATTATGTTATTACAAGTCCGCCAGGATATCTATATATGAATGAAATTGTTATATTATTATAAGAATTTGTTTGATTTAATTGTTTATAGCATAGTTGTTTGTAGAAATTAATAGCTAGTAGCTATTATTAATAGCTAATATTGGTGACTAGTAATTGTTAACTTACAAATATTATAGTCATGTGATAAAAATTTAGTAATCATTTCTGTTAAATATAAAATGATTATTACGATATAATTATTTTCACAAATATATTATTTTTAATTTTAATGTGTTAAGAATATAAAAAGTGCTAATTAAGAAAATTATACTTAATTTTTTCCTTATATTTGTAATAGTTTTTCTCATTGTAAATAAAAGAATAATTTCAAATAATATAAATAATATTGTTGTAATTTTTTATTTTTTTTAAAGAATTATAATAAACATATCACAAAAAACTTAATTTGAGAAAAATATTTTTATTAATAACAATTTTTTGTACTAGTGATATGATAGCTGTAGCTTGTAGAAAAAAGTTTTGGCAAAATGAAAAAAAATATATATATTTATTACTGAGTTAGTTGTTAGTTAAAAAAATCATTACTAAACTCCTAATAATTAAATTATTTGGGTTTGTTGTTGGAAAATAAAAAACTATCAGCTAACTCAACATGTTTAGTAAATTAAAAATCAAATCAAATTAAATTTCAAAAACTCCATTTTATAACTTTTTTTTTTTTCTGCTAGTTGATAGCTAATATTATATTTTTAATATATTATCCATAAATATTACCCCTATAAAATTATTATTAATAATTTATGTAATATTTTTATTTATAATTCTTTAAAAATAAAAAATAATTATTAAAATATTATTTATAATATTTTAAATACTTACTACATTCACAATTAAAAAAAATTATATATATATATATATATATATATATATATATATATATATATATATATATATATATATATATATATATATATATATATATTAAGTATAATTATTTTAAATAATACTTTTTATTTTCATAATATATTTAAAAGTGGAAATACTGTATATGTATATATACAAAATTCAATAATTATGCTCATATATGCACAAGCAATTTGTTAACACAAAAATTCACTTTGAAGAAAATTTATTACATTAAATCACAACACTCTTTCTTCTACAATAAACTCTCAAAAACACTCACAAGTTTTGCTTCTAATTTTCTTTTTTTTACTCGATGATACAATGCAAAGAGGGAGGGGGTATTTATACTAATTCTAATTCAATACAAACCACATAAACATATCTAACTTTCACCTAACTTATACCAAACTTACACCTAACAAACATAATAACCATACACGTATAAACATAATAACCACACACGTACAAACACAATTTTCAACAATCTAACCAACCCTTGACCTGTAATTCATCATGTGAAAAATATTAGAAGGTTCTTTGAGCTGGGCTTTAACATTTGGATTGAGTTTTAATTAAACTTGGTTTTTAAAACAAGTTTATATTTTCAACACTCCCCCTTAAACTTGTTTTATGAGACCAAGCAAATTCCTTATCCTCGCAAAGTCTTCATATTTCAGTGGCTTGGTGAAAATATTAGCAATTTGATCATGTGACTTGACATACTTGATTTGTACATACTTTCTTGCAATGCATTCTCTAATGTAATGGAATCGAGTATCTATGTGCTTTGATCGATCATGAAACACTAGATTCTTTGCAAGAGCAATTGCTGATTTATTATCAACACCAATCTTTGTTGGTTCTTCTTGTGCCAAGTTCAGCTCCTTCAATAAGTTTCTTAGCCAAACTGCATGACAAATAGCTGAAGTTGTGGCTACATACTCAGCTTCACAAGTTGAGAGTGTGACGATTGGTTGTTTCTTTGACAGCCATGTGAAAGCAGTATCTCCTATAAAGAATACAAATCCAGTAGTACTTGTTGCGCGATTTCTGCAAGTGCACAGGTCGTGAACAAGTAATATAGTAGTGAAATAAGTGTCGATCCCACGAGGAAGGGTTGACAAGTACCAAAATTAAGATTACTCTATTATTTAGAAAATCAACTATGAGAATTTATATTTTAAGCTAAAGTGAAATTTAAGTAAATAAATGATGATAAATATGAAATAAAATTAAAGGTTTAGGATTTAGAATTCATCAATTGATCACATATGATTTCTTTATAATTTTTAGATGGATTATTTTTGCTGGAATTAATGATTAGATTTCCCTAAATTATATGATGTTATCTCTCAAGATACAACATGTGTGTTCATATTAACCTTACATCTACTCTCGTGATCATAAGCAATTAACACAAACCCATTAAGTTTTATGGAAATCCTTTTAAAAATCACAAAGGAGTATTCTTATCTCTAAGCAATACATTCCCTAGGTCAATTATCCTAATGAACTAATATTGTGCTTCCACTCTCGCTACTTCACATAATATCTTAAATCATGCAATTAATGGCCAGTTAATTACAAGCATTAAGTTCTAAGATAAAAGATTAATTCCAACAATCAAATCCAATCAATTAAATATAAATAATCATATGCAAATCAAAAGATTACATCTAAATCCTAAAAAATAAAATTAGCTATTCATAATTAAAAAGAAAGAAATAATTAAATTAATAATAAAAATAATAAACATACTAATAACTTATAATTAAATTTAAGATTAGAGTTTAGAGAGAACTTGTTTTGGGATACAATCTTTGATGAACTCAAGCTTCCAAAAACTCCTCCTCTTAATCAAAATAAAAAATAAAACTAATATACTCTAAGAAAACATATAAAAATCTCTCTACATATTTTTTTTTATGGATTTTCTTTGATGCCATTTCCCTTTGCCAAGCATGGTATTTATAGACATGTTTGGTGGAAGAATTCAAGTTCCATTAAAATTCTTACATCAAAAATTCAACATTGATGGTTAGGTTGGTCACCAACCATTGAATTCCTTCATCAATATTCAAAAATGGTTAGGTTGGCTACCAACCATTGAATTTTGGCCACCAACCATTGAATTCCTTCATCAATATTCAAAAATAGTTAGGTTGGCTATCAACCATTGAATTTTGGCCACCAACCATTGAATTTATTTCTCATGGATTGAAAACTTGAATCATTGCTTGCATCATTATTTTTATTTCATCATTTTGATCTGCAAAAATAAAATAAAAATACTTAAAATATGTTATAATTTATTTATAAATTGCAGAACTATTTATTTTTAAAAATAAGTAATAATATTATTGCATTCTTGAGAATTGAGCTAAAATTTAAGTTTAAACAATTAAAATAACTCTAAAAATATAGAGTTATCACACCCCCAAACTTAAGATTTTGCTTGTCCTCAAGCAAAAGAAAATTCAAAACCTAAACTAGTCCACTTTCGTAGGAAATTACGATTGCATTTAGCGTATGCAACAAGTCTTTAAACCCCTAGGTGTCCCATAGAGGACGAGTTATAGTCTCGTGAGGGCTTCAAGTGGTGATACCCACAAACGCCTTTAAAATTTTATTTCAAAGAAAAATAAAATATCACAAAAAAAGAAAAAATTTAATCCCCTCATGCTTATGTTGATTTTTTTTTTAAAGGTCTCAAGAAATTAATATTTACAAACAACATATCAATAGTATTGCAAGTCAAGCTTCTATCTCAGGTTCAAAACAATCCTCATCTTAATCATGCCTTGAATAACTATGCATTAAATTAATTGCAAAGAAATTGTTGCACTTCAGATAGGCATATACACACTAATATCTTTAAATGCCTCTATCAAATGATATAAAATAGATGTACAAATCTCATAAGCATATTAAAGCAAACAATCTCCACTAATGGAATTCAAAAATCAAGAGAGATCAATAGGTCTTGACTAGGGTTGTAATGGGGCTAACACAAGATATTTTTGGCTAAACAAAGAACAGGCTAAATGAACAAAAGTAAAATAATTATGCCAAGTTTACAAAATAAATAGCTCAAATAAAGGAATTATATTAATGAATGATCTTTTTCATCTTAAGCACTATTCTTTTTCAATGTTTTCTTCTTTTAAGCCCACCTCTTCTTCTTCTTGTTCTTTTTTTTTTTTTTTTCGCCAACAACATTATTCTAAAGACAAGCAAGAATTACTAACTTTTATTGGTTCAATTTTCTTGCTTTCCCCCAAACTTATTTTAAGCAGAATGTGGTCTTTTATAATAAATAATACTCTGAGTTATTAGAAATCCTTATTTTCTTTTAAAACTTCAATAATTCCCTTTTCTTCATTAAAATGTAAACTTGACAAAATTATCTCACAAACAGGGTGAAAGATAACAATTAAGGTTAATTAACAAAGAAAAGAAAGCTAAAATTATCAAGGCACAAAGGGGTAAACTAGAAAAAAAAATTAAAATAAGGGTAGATACAAGTAACAGGCTAAACAAACAATGCCTAAATCATATCTCTCTTTCAAAATGAATTCAAAATTTCGCCTCAAAAGTTTGCAAAAACATGTTCTAAGATAGGTGAGGCAAATGAAGATAAAAATGTGTAGAAGCCCTCTCTAAATAAGCATACACAAATTCAATGCAATCAATATAATGCAAAGCAAAGCAAAACATAATCTTAATAAAAGTTAATTTCTTACCCAAAATAGTTGCTCAACCTGAAATACTTTAATAAATTGTCCATAAATATCAATTATAATCAATCATTAGCCTTTCATCAAATTATTTAATATAAGCATATTTTATCAAAAAAAAATTTAATTTATTCATCAAAACACAAAAGAAATGACTGAAAATAAAAAACAAACTAAACCTCCCCCAAACTTGCAATGGACATTGTCCTCAATGTCAAAGAAACAAATCAAAAGAAAGAAAATACTCCCTCTTGTAGAAAAGTGGATTCCAAATTATAAGCGGGATATGCATTTCACTTCCTTGCTTCCTGTAAAACATCTTGAAACAACACTAAAAGCAAGCATGAGAAATTAATCACACAAAAAGAAAATATCAATTTTTTTTTATTTTTGTTTATTTTTATTTTTTTTAATTTTTTTATTTTGGAAACTAAAGAAAAAGAAAGAAGAAAAAAAAATATAGATGCGTATCAAGAGCACAAAAAGTACTCTTTACTCAGCCATCTTGTATGAATAACTCTTGAGTTAGTTAGTTAGTTAGCTAGCAAGTTAGTTTTTTTTTTTTTTGAAAAGGAAAATCACATAAATTTAAAATGCGTATCAAGAGTACAAAAGTAACTCTCTACTCAGCCATCTTACATTTAGTGATTCGAACCTAAAACTTCGCTTGATCAAGTGCAACAAAAAAAAACACACACAAAACAAAAAAAATGCGATAAAAAAAATACAAAAGTTAGGGAAGTTATAATCGGAGATTCAGATCTAGTCCTCGCTTTTTATTGCTACTAGCCCTAGGGTGCCAAACTACCTGCGCCATCAATGGATCAGGTTCGGATTTAAAGTTTTGCAGTTGATCAATCAATTGATCAATAGTTGAAGCAGAGACTAAGATGCGTCGACTTGCTGGTGTCATAAAACCCTGTTCCACAGCATGATCAAAAAAATATAACAAACCATTATAAAAACCATCAACATTAAGTAATCCCAATGGCTTCCGAAGAACAGTTAATTGTGTCCAAGATGCAATAGTGAAAATATCTTCAAATGTTTCTAAACCACCAGGTAATGCGATAAAAGCATCAGCATTGAAATTCATGTATGCCATTCGTTCATACATGCTATTGACCTGTAACTCATTACCTATAGTTCCACCAGTGATTTGTTTATTTCGAGCCAAAGCCTTTAGAACTACTCCTAAGACTTTACTACCTCTAATATATGCAGAACTTGCGACACAACCCCTTAACCCTAAACTACCTCCCTCAAATACCAAATCAATTTTTCGTTCAGCTAAAATCCTACCAAGTTCATTAGCTGCTATCAAGTACTCTCTTTTCTTGCCAGAGTTTGGACTACAAAAGACACAAATAGTTTTGAATTTGCGTGTTGATGATTTTGCCATTTTCTCTCATAGATCTCTCAAAAGGGTTGTGTGCATATTGACAATAATGAATGTGCATATAAAGAAACTAGAAGAGTAAAAGAACAGTTCAATGGGATAAAATAATTGTTGACAGAAAAAGTATAAAAACAAAAATGATAATAAAAATAATCAATGCTGTGTGTACAAATGTCAAAAGAAATATTTGAAAAACTAAAAAGAAACAGACATTGAAAAACTAAAAAGCTAACGAAAGTAGAAAAATCTGCAGCATGTGTACAAAAGTCAAAAAGAAAATGTTGAAAAGCTAAAAGTAGACATTGAAAGACTAAAAAGTTGTCGACAGTAGAAAAAATCTGCAGGAAAATAAAATCTAGGTGCTAAAAAGTCAAAAAGTACTGCAAGATGTAGAAAAAAATAATGCATTGAAAAATAAAAAAGTTAGTGATACACCTGATTATAAACAGTAGTTGTGATTTTGGCTCACATCTTCCTCTGGTTTTATGTCCAGTAACCGCTTACACGCCTTCTATGAGTTGAAGATAGGCTTCCCATCCAGTTTTCTTATTAACTAGCAAACAAGATCTTTTATCGTCAGATTCCCTAGACTGTAACGCTGCTTCTCTTCTTTGAATAGTTCCCATAAATCTAAAAGAGTGCATTGAACTTGTCCACAAGGATGCGTCTCAAGAGTCTGTAAGATATTATCCATAGACTCCTTACTCAGTCCATCCTTTATGAATTTAATTTTGTCTTCTCGATTTATGGATGCAAATCCAATATTTCTACAGCGTGTGTTGCAATTCCATCTTGCACACTTGTAGCAGACTCTCATTCTCTTAGCTCTTCTCTTCTTTGAGTAAGAACTTCTCCCCTTACTTGGCAAACATTTAATAAATGAGTCATCAAGCTCACCTACCAATCGTACTTTGGCTTCTATGATCCAACGAATATCCTCAGGAAGATTCAGACGCCTAAATGCCTTCATTCTTTCCAATCTGCGTTCATCAATTTTCCTGAGTACATCTTGGGGAAGAGTTGGAAATATGTTTTTTAGTGCTGCAAGAGATGCTTCCATATCTGATTAACTTAGCTAAGAAAATGAAAGAGAAAATTTAAAATGAAACAACTAAACAGAAATAAAAGAAACCTAGTAAAGAGAAAACTTGTGTTTCCTCCTAATAATCTTTTTAATAACTTACAAACAACACTAAAGCAAAAATAGAATGAAACAAATAAAAGAACAAAAGAAATTAAAAAGAAGTAAAAAGTTAGAAATTTGGGTTGCCTCCCAAAAGCGCTTAATTTATAGTCTTTAGCTTGACTATAGCTAGATCTTCATCAAGGAGGATAATACACAAAGTATATCATCTCGATAATTGTGGAAAGATGGACTTTTGCCAATTTTAATGAGTCAAGCCAACTTGATTTGAAGCTGCATGGAAAAAGGTTAAGACAGAAATTATTTAATATTTTACAATTAGGCGTATAATTTCTAAAAGCTTTCAAACGAGCTCTTTTTCTTGCTCTGAATTTTCTCAAGAAATTGAGATAAAAAGGTAGTGGTGTTGAATCAAGAGTTGGTGAGTGCTCAGTTGATGGTGGTGAATGTTTCTTCTTTTCTTTCAAGTCATCAAATTGATATTTTTTGTGGTCTGGCATATTTGGTGTTGTATTCACCAAACAAACTGAAAAAGTTTCCTTTGAGTGCTCTTGTTCAAATACTTCTTCAATTTCCCCATCAATTTCAACCACTCCGTAGATATTATCCATAAGAGAAGAATATTTCTTGGGCAAATTGGGCTCAACTTCTTCCTTTTTTTCTTGCTTGCTTGAAGTATCTCCTTGATCAATCATCTCTTCCTCATCATCACTAAAAGAAATTGCCAAGCATTGCTCTCTAGAATGTTCTTCAATTTGGCTTGTCAAGTTTTCATGGCTTTGAGTATCTAATGGACTAGAGAACTGTTCCATTTGTACATCATCAGTTGTATTGTGGCTAGCCCATTGATCCATCCTATCTTCCAATCTTTCACATCGTTCATGAGTAGCATTTATGAATCTTTCCAATGCCACTTCATAAGATGGTTTGTGCTCTTCAAATGGTGCATGATCTTGAAACTCATATTGATAAGGATACCATGAATTGTTACCTTGATCGCATTGGTTTTCCCATGAAAAGCTTGAATAGTCACTCCATCCTGAGTTGTTTATGTTAGAATATGGATAATGCTCATGCCTATTATAATTTGGAAAAAATTGTACCTGCTCTGCATATTGGCATTCAAAATTCAAGTGATTACCTCCACATAGATTACAACTCAAACATGAATTAAATAAACTATTTGCATCAAGTTTATCAATTAAATTAACCAATGTATCGATTTTAGCATTTAACTTACTAAAACTATCCTCACCATACATGTTTGCTGCTCTATTTAGTATCATTCCTCCATCACACCATTAAAAGTTGTGGAAAACCTTCTTTTTTTTTTTTTTTTATAAAATTCCTGCAAAATAATAAAAAAAATAGAAAAGAAAAACAAAATCTAAAGTAATAGAGTATATCAATCTATTGATATTGTAAAAAATTGCCTTTCCCGGCAACGGCGTCAAAAATTTGTTACGCGATTTCTGCAAGTGCACAGGTCGTGAACAAGTAATATAGTAGTGAAATAAGTGTCGATCCCACGAGGAAGGGTTGACAAGTACCAAAATTAAGATTACTCTATTATTTAGAAAATCAACTATGAGAATTTATATTTTAAGCTAAAGTGAAATTTAAGTAAATAAATGATGATAAATATGAAATAAAATTAAAGATTTAGGATTTAGAATTCATCAATTGATCACATATGATTTCTTTATAATTTTTAGATAGATTATTTTTGCTGGAATTAATGATTAGATTTCCCTAAATTATATGATGTTATCTCTCAAGATACAACATGTGTGTTCATATTAACCTTACATCTACTCTCGTGATCATAAGCAATTAACACAAACCCATTAAGTTTTATGGAAATCCTTTTAAAAATCACAAAGGAGTATTCTTATCTCTAAGCAATACATTCCCTAGGTCAATTATCCTAATGAACTAATATTGTGCTTCCACTCTCGCTACTTCACACAATATCTTAAATCATGCAATTAATGGCCAGTTAATTACAAGCATTAAGTTCTAAGATAAAAGATTAATTCCAACAATCAAATCCAATCAATTAAATATAAATAATCATATGCAAATCAAAAGATTACATCTAAATCCTAAAAAATAAAATTAGCTATTCATAATTAAAAAGAAAGAAATAATTAAATTAACAATAAAAATAATAAACATACTAATAACTTATAATTAAATTTAAGAACAGAGTTTAGAGAGAACTTGTTTTGGGATACAATCTTTGATGAACTCAAGCTCCCAAAAACTCTTCCTCTTGATCAAAATAAAAAATAAAACTAATCTACTATAAGAAAACATATAAAAATCTCTCTACATATTTTTTTTTTATGGATTTTCTTTGATGCCATTTCCCTTTGCCAAGCATGGTATTTATAGACATGTTTGGTGGAAGAATTCAAGTTCCATTAAAATTCTTACATCAAAAATTCAACATTGATGGTTAGGTTGGTCACCAACCATTGAATTCCTTCATCAATATTCAAAAATGGTTAGGTTGGCTACCAGCCATTGAATTTTGGCCACCAACCATTGAATTCCTTCATCAATATTCAAAAATGGTTAGGTTGGCTATCAACCATTGAATTTTGGCCACCAATCATTGAATTTATTTCTCATGGATTGAAAACTTGAATCATTGCTTGCATCATTATTTTTATTGCATCATTTTGATCTGCAAAAATAAAATAAAAATACTTAAAATATGTTATAATTTATTTATAAATTGCAGAACTATTTATTTTTAAAAATAAGTAATAATATTATTGCATTCTTGAGAATTGAGCTAAAATTTAAGTTTAAACAATTAAAATAACTCTAAAAATATAGAGTTATCAGTACTTCTTTGATTATCTATGTCTCCACCCCAATCGCTATCACTATATCCAACAAGCTTGTGATCATTAGAAATTGAATATAACAAGCCATAATCAATTGTACCTTTCAAATAGCGAAGAATTCTCTTTGCAACTTTGAAATGAGTGGTTGTTGTAGACTCCATATAGCGACTAATAAGTCCAACTGCATAGAGTATGTCAGCCCTTGTGCAAGTCAAGTAACGTAGACTTCCAACTAGACTTTTAAAAAGTGTTGGATCTACGCTTTCACCTTCTTCATGCTTGGTCAATTTGACTCCACATTCTGCTGGAGTGCTGATTGGCTTACAATCTCCCATTTTGAATTTCTTGAGTATTTCTTTTGCATAACTTTGTTGGGAGATGAATATACCTTCATCCTTTTGTTTGACTTCAATACTAAGGTAATATGCCATGAGCCCAATGTCTGTCATCTCAAATTCTTTCATGATCACTTTCTTGAATTCATCAAACATGCTTAGGTTGTTTCCGGTGAAGATCAAATCATCAACATAAAGGCACACTGTCAAAATATCTCCATCTTTGATTTTGACATACAGGGCGTGCTCGTAAGGACATTTTCTGAACCCATTCTCTTGAAAATACTTCTCTATTCGGCTATTCTGAGCTATTGGTGCTTGTTTTAGCCTATAGAGAGCCTTCTTCAATTTTAACACCTTGTCCTCTTTGCCTTTGATTTCGCACCCTGATGGTTGCTGAATGTAGACTTCTTCTTTAAGGACTCCATTTAGAAATGCAGATTTTACATCCATTTGATGTATTCTCCATTTATTTTGAGCTACTAGAGAAATGATTAGTCTAATTGTTTCTAGTCGTGCAACAAGAGCAAATACCTCATCGTAGTCAATTCCACTTTTCTGACTGTATCCTTTTGCAACTAGTCTCACCTTGTGCCTTTCAACCTCTCCTTTGGCATTCTTCTTTGTTTTGAACACCCACTTTACACCAATTGGCTTGTGACCTTTAGGAAGTGGAACAAGCTCCCATGTTTCATTCTTCTCGATCATCTTGATTTCTTCGTCCATTGCATCTCTCGACTTCTTCTCCTTTGCAGCTTCTTGATAGCTTACTGGTTCACAATCAACAAATAGACAAAATAATGTAAGATTTTGTCATTTAGTTTCTTCATAAAGATCTCGAAGACTCTTTGTACGTTCCACAGCTCTTTCTTCAAGACTATCACTTGATAAAGGTGAACCATCTCCATGGGTAGTTGATGTTGGCAAAGTCAGTGGTGTAGCAGTCTCTTGCTGAACTTCTTCTATTTGCTCAATTAGTGATTGCTCATTTTCATCAAACGGAAGGAAATTGAAGTCATCTGTGAGAGAGTTGAATTCCCATTCGCCTTCTTTATCAAATATGACATCTCGGCTGATTACGATCTTTCCATTGTTTGGATTATACAGCTTGTAGCCTTTTGAACTTGCATCATAGCCGATGAAGATGAATTTTTCACTTTTATCATCAAGCTTGGTTCTTCTTTCATCCGATACATGAGCATGAGTTATGCTTCCGAATACTCTGAGGTGAGAAATACAGGGCTTTCTTCCGCTCCAAGCTTCTTGTGGTGTCTTTCCCCATACATTTTTTATTGGAGATCGGTTGGATAGGTAGACTACTGTAGCCATTACTTCAGCCCAAAACTCTTTCGGTAATTTCTTGCATTTGAGTATGCTTCGTGCCATGTCAAGGATAGTTCTGTTTTTCCTTTCTGCGACTCCATTTTGTTGGAGGGATCTTGGGACTGTCATTGGTCTTTGAATTCCATTTTCTTCACAGAATTCTTGAAACTCCTTAAAAGTGAATTCTCCTCCTCGATCAGATCTCGTTGCTTTAATCTTTTGGCCACTTTCATTCTCCACCATAGCTTTAAATTTTTTAAATATTTCAAAAACCTTTGATTTTTGCTTCAAAAAATATACCCAAGTTTTCCTTGAAAAATCATCAATAAAGAGAAGGAAATAGTTATTTTTACCAAATGAGCTTGGGTTGATCGGTCCACAAATATCTGCATATATAAGCTCCAGTGGTTTTTTGGCTCTTGAGTCTGACAGCTTTGGACAGCTTTTTCTGAATTGCTTCCCAAGTAAGCACCCTTCACAAAGTTGTTCAGGTTGATTAATGCTTGGTAGTCCTCTCACCATGTTCTTCTTGGATAGAAGCTCCAATCCTCTAAAATTGAGATGCCCAAATCGAAGATGCCATAGCCATGATGCATCCTTGTAGCAAGCTTTCAAGCATTTTGCAACATCATTTTGTATGTTGATCACGAACATTCTATTCTTTGTTATTGGCACTTTAGCTATTAGATTATTCTTGTTATCTTTTATAGAAAGATTGTCATTTTTCATATAAATATCATAGCCTTTTTTCAATAATTGTCCAAGACTCAAGATGTTACTCCTCATGTTAGGCACATAGTAAATATTTGAAATAAATTGATGTCTTCCATCTTTTAAACCGATGAGAATGTTACCTCTCCATTTTACTTCAATTTTAGAATCATTTGCAAATGAGACATTGCCACTTACAGATATATCAAGTTCTATGAACATGCTTCTCTTTCCACACATGTGATTGCTTGCACCAATGTCAAGATACCGAGAATTCTCTTGGCCACCATCGTTCTTCTTTGCTAGGAAAAGAGTTGCCTTTTCTTCAATCTTCTCTTCCATGTAGTTGGACTTTTCTTCAACTTTTAAACTTTTACATTCTGAAGCATAATGACCATACTTGTGACAATTGTAGCATTTAATTTGAGATTTGTCATACCTCAAATTAGGATTTCCTCTTCCACGAACTCTTGTAAAACTTTCTCCTCTTTCATAGTTGTTGGAATTGTTATTATAATTCCAACCTCATCCACGACCACGATTTCCTCCTCGTCCTCGGGCTCTACCTCTACCTCGGCCATGTTGATTGACTTGGCTTTCATTTTTCTCCTCCTTAAGTTGCATCTTGAGGAGTTTTTCGATGATCCCATGTTTCTTCTTGTGCTTTTCTTCATAGGCTTGTAATGAACCTAGAAGTTCTTCAATCTTCATCTCTTCCAAGTCTTTTGTCTCTTCTATTATCACAACAATATGCTCGAACTTTGGATCAAGTGAGCAGAGTATATTTTCCATGATTCTCACATTTTCTAACTTTTCACCATTTCTTTTTAATTGATTTGAAACGGCCAAAACTCGAGAGAAGTAATCAGAAACTAACTCACCTCCTTTCATGTGCAAGGATTCAAACTCTCCTCTTAAAGTTTGAAAACGCACCTTCTTCACTTTCTCTTCTCCTTTGTAGGATGTTTGAAGCTTTTCCCATGCTTGTTTAGTAGATTTTGCATTTGAAATCTTCTCAAAACCATCATCATCTAAGGCTTGATAGATAAGGTAGAGAGCTTTCTTATCCCTCTTTCTTGAATCTTTTAAAATTGTCTTTTGATCTTATGTAAGACCGTCTTCATTTTTTTGGCTCATTATAACCTTTCTCTATGATATCCAAAACATCGTGTGCACCAAGGAGAGCCTTCATCTTGATACTCCAATTATCGTAGTTGTTGTTGTTGAGTGTTGGTACTTGAAATGACGCCACATTATTTGCCATATCTCCAAATCTGGAAAGAATTTGCAAAATCCAATCACACAGATGGCTCCGGAATGCCGAAAAACCTTAAGATGGACTTAGTCACGAAAAGTCAAATTTTGGTCAAAGTCAACTGTTGAAATGGTCAACAGTCAACGACTCAATCTCTGGCTTGGTGGCTTGGTCAAACGGCTTGACGGCTTAACTCGGTTTGACTCAGTTCAACTCAGTATCTTGACTCAGATCAACTCAGTGAGTCAACTCAGTTATCTGGGCAGCAAACTTCCGGCAGCGATTGGCGATGCGTCCGACGTATGATTGGACTGATTCTAGTGGCGTTGGATTCGTCTCTTCGAGAGCTTCGATTTGATATCTTATATGCCTATGTTTGGCTTTGATACCACTTTGTTAACAAAAAACTCACTTTGAAGAAAATTTATTACATTAAATCACAACACTTTTTCTTATACAATAAACTCTCAAAAACACTCACAAGCTTTGCTTCTAATTTTCTTTTTTTTACTTGATGATAAAATGCAAAGAGGGAGGGGGTATTTATACTAATTCTAATTCAATACAAACCACATAAAACATATCTAACTTTCACCTAACTTATACCAAACTTACACCTAATAAACATAATAACCATACACGTACAAACACAATTTTCAACAATCTAACTAACGCTTGACCTGTAATTTATCATGTGAAAAATATTAGAAGGTTTTTTGAGCTGATCTTTAACATTTGGATTGAGTTTTAATTAAACTTGGGTTTTAAAACAATTTTATATTTTCAACGCAATTTTCTTTCTTTGTCAGTGAATCATAATTTGCCCAAGCTAAAATACGTTTAAACATAATTACAGATAAATTTTTAGACTTCTTTCAATAATGATTGATGAGGTAAGAAGATCCATATAATTATTGAATGGGTTTTCATAAAAAGAGTGTTCTAGTTGTGGTCATAAAATCTGAATTTATTCTCATTCAATTTATTTTTTAAAATTATTTAATTATTTTTTATGTAAAATAATTGCTTTTAGTCAGTACCTTTAAGCCATGTTTTGATAGATCATAATTAAATAATACGGATTGAGAATTACATTAAATATTAGACTACTCTATTTAATTGTGTAAAAAAAAAATTTAAATACAATGTAATAAGCATTGTACTTTCAATTTTTCTTACTTAAAAAAAATTTAATGACCAAAAAGGCATTGGTCATTATATTTTCTCATTTGTTAATTTTTATACAACAATATTTTTTCAATGATTTGTTTTTCCTTTTTGTTAAAATAATTTTTTTGGATAATTTCGTTACATTTTTTCATTTGTTAATTTTTTAACAACAATAGTTTTTCAATGATTTGTTTTTGTTTTTCGTTACAATATTTTTTTGGATAATTTATTTTTTTAACAACAATTTTTTTATATGTTATATTAGACAGGTCCAATAGACTAAAATAATATTATAAGTTATACGATAAGGATAATCTTTTAACATATCTTACTAATTAGTAATAACTTTTTATGATTTGAGAAGATCTAATTTGAGATCTTTAACTTTTCACAATGTTCTTTTTTTTATATATAAGTAGAATTTCTTTTAGAGTTAAAACTAATAAAATTCAACTAGCCCAGTTAATCTTACTATTTCTTTTACCATACTAATTTCGATATAATTAATTAATAACTTAAATAAGCACAATATAAAAAACCAATATCTTATTTTGATACTTATAAAATAATTAATTATTTCAATCACTGCATTATATGATTATTCTATTCTTATTTTTAAACGAAATAATATAATGTCCATTACATTATATTTTTCATTTATTACACAATTCATTACATACATTATACTAAGCTCGTTGGAAAAACCATTATTGAAAACTGAAGGAAATAAAGAAGATGAAATCACCACAAACCAATGAAGAAGAAGAAGAAAAGAAAGAAACAAAAATTAAAATATGGTTTCTTTTATGGAGCACACAAAGCCAGGCCTGAGCCACTGAACTTCTGATCTGTTATTTTGTCAATTTCAGCTGCCATTTCAGGTGTCAAATAATTCTTCCAATCGCCAATCTTACCTTTCCTAAAATATGCATCTTTCCCAATCTTCAAAGGGACTGCAGAGCTATATTCTTTACTCTTATTCACCTCCAAATTGCTTAGATTCTCAAAGCTACACAAATTGATGATTTTTTGCACCAATTCTTGTCTCTCTTCTTCCATAGAAAAAGGGCAACCCATGAACTCAGCCAATCTTTTTACATAGAGAAAGGTATCATTTTGCAAATCTTCATATTTAATGAAGAGTATTTTCTGAGGAAATTGAAGGCTTGCTTTCCAGTACCCTAAAACATGATCCCAAGGAGGTCCATAAGTAGAAACACCTTCACAAAACTGGTTAAATGAATATTTCAACGAATCCTTAATTGAATCATCAGCTTTACCAGTAAAGTGCCACGTTGAAATAAACACATCCTTTGGATCCCTACAAATGTAAATAATTTTACAATTGGATTCTAAAATGGATTTGGGCAAGGAATTATAGGGAATGTGTGTAGACCAAAGTGGAAGTTCATAAGGGTCTTTTTTAGGGTCACGAAAAGGTAAAAGTTCAATCACTTGCACAATCTCGTGTGCAAATTTAGTGAGCAAAGGATTGTTTTTTGATGAATCATTGAAGCGGGTTCTTGTAAGAACTGAAAAACACAAGGATTTAAGCCAAGTTGTGCCAGATTTTGGAAGGCTACAAATAATAATATCAGAAGATTGAGCTACGAAGTGTTCTTGAGCATCCATAATGCCCTCTAAGAAATTTGGCAGGCACCAAAAGCCTTGGTAGTTATAGTGCAGTTGAGATTGCCTCCAACTATTGGTTTGAGGAAGGGTTGAAATTATCTCTTCATATTTTGTATTGTTTGTTTGAGACATGTTGGTTTCTGAAGCGGGGGAATCACTTGTTGGCTCCATGATTGTAAGAGTGGAAATATAGGGATACCTTACTCACTAGCTCTTTGGATCAGAACAATTTACATGGCAACAATCTATTATGTAGAAACCTAGTTTCCTTTTTCAGAAGTTTAAAAAAAAAAAAAAAAAAAAAAAGAGACAGAGAGACAGAGAGAGGTGCAGACATGATGATAAAATGGAGAATTAATGAGGGTAATAATTTTTCATAAATAATTCACATTTCATAATAGAGCGAGTATGGTCCGCTCAGTGCCTGACATTGAATCAATTTAATTTTGGATGATTCGTTGGGTATTACATGGCCAAGGCAGAAGTGCGATTGGCTTTTCCCCTAAACCTTATCTTGCGCAGCAGTACTGATTGTTGCCTGGCGACCTTATTCCTCCATGGTACCACATATGAGTGAAAGAAGGGCTCTGCTCTATCTTCTCCCCATAAAAATAAATAAATAATAGAAACTACATGTCAATAATTGACATTTTATTTTGGTTTATTATATCTATATAATTTTGTTTCATTTGATAAAAGCTCCCAATCTTCCTTTTCATCCATTCCTTCACAAAAATATAAAGAGAAAGTTAAAAAGCCAGAATAATAATCATTAAACAAGAAACAATATCGTGAGAAACTCGAAATCTTAATTCTCCATTAATGGACAACTCATACATTTACAAAAAGAACCAAACAGAGAGTAAAGTTTTCGTATATACATGATGAGTAAATGAATTATGCCTGCTCAGCAAATGGCCTGAATGACCTAACTGAAGCTAATTAAAGCTAATTACAATTAACTATTCTAATATGTACGATTAATTATTTACATCAACTAACTAATTATTTACGTTAGTAATATAATTTACATCTCCCTCATGATGGAGCCTGATCTGACAGAAACAAGTCCATCTTGGAAACAAGAAAATGAAAGGCTTTGGCAGTAAGGGGCTTGGTAAATAAATATGTTAGCTGAAACTTTGTGTTTATGTACAAAGGCTGAATGAAAGCCTCTTCGAATTTGCTCCTAACTACA
>CANTUT010000379.1:1275000-1392500 GCA_947687605.1 Reutealis trisperma
GTAGAGGCACAACTTCTAGACGTGATAAGTCCAAAATTCAGTGCCACAGATGTAACCGGTTCGGTCATTATGCATCTGAATGTCGAACCAAATTACAAAGTGAACGAGGAGAACAAGCAAATGCAGCGGAAGTGGAGAAAAATTTAGTTTTAGCCTGTAAAGAAGGTGCGGACATAGAAACTGGCAATGTATGGCATCTTGATACAGGATGTAGCAACCATATGACTGGAAAGAGAGAGCTATTTTCACATCTAGATGAATCAATCCGAGGAGAAGTCAAATTTGGGAACAAATCAAAAGTTCTTGTGATGGGTAAAGGTAACATTAATATTCAATCAAAAGATGGTACCAATGTTACTATTACAGATGTATTTTATATGCCTAATCTTTTCTGGAATTTGTTAAGTATGGGACAACTTTCAAAAAAAGGGCACAAAATTCATATCGAAAATGGAATTTGTGAGATAAGGGGGAAAAATAATAAAATCATTGCAAAGGTAAAAATGACAAAGAATCGTATGTTTCCTTTGTCCCTTCAAATGATATCTTTGATGAATTTACAGGCAATAGTCAAAGATAGCAATTGGTTATGGCATCTTTGATTTGGTCATTTGAATTTCAGTGGTTTAAAATTATTAGCACAGAAACATATGGTAACTGGTCTACCTCTAATTGATGCACCCACCAGTACCTGTGAAGGTTGTATTCTCAGAAAGCATCATTAGACTCCTTCCCAGCAGGTAAATCAAGACGTGCCAAGCAACCATTAGAGTTGGTACATACAGATATATGTGGACCTGTCGAAGTAGAATCAGTGGGGCATAAAAGGTATTTTCTACTTTTTGTGGATGATTTCTCCAGGAAGATTTGGGTTTATTTTTTGAAAGAAAAATCAGAAGCTTTTAACAAGTTCAAAGAATTTAAGGCACTTGTTGAGAAACAAAGTGGATTTTCCTTGAAAACTCTAAGATCAGACAGAGGAGGAGAATTTACTTCAAATGAATTCAATGACTATTGTAAGAAAGAAGGAATCCAGCGCCAACTGACAGCTAGCTATACACCTCAGCAGAATGGTATAGCAGAAAGAAAAAATAGAATAATATTTGAGATGGCTAGAAGCATGTCAAAAGCAAAATACTTGCCAAAGCCTTTTTGGGCAGAAGCTGTCGCTTATGCTATTTACTTATTGAACAGGTGTCCAACGAAGAGTGTTCGTGGAATAATCCCAGAAGAAGCATGGAGTGGCCATAAACTGGATGTGTCTCACCTATGAATATTTGGGTGTATTGCATATGCTCACATACCGGATGAAAGGAGGAAGAAACTAGATGATAAAAGCAAAAAATGTATCTTTATTGGCTATAGTGACGTGACAAAAGGTTATAAGTTATATAACCCAGACACAGCAGAGGTGATCATAAGCCGAGATGTTCAGTTTGTTGAAGACGAAGCATGGCAATGGAATCAAAATAATGACACAGCAACAAATGTCATTATTAATGAAGTATCAACAACTGAGTCATTTTCAACTAGTTAGTTACCAAGAAGCAGTCCAACATCACAAGTTGAGACTTCTGGCACAACAGCAGATCCAAGGCCTTCAGGATGCCCTCAAAGAACTCGTGTCATGCCAGAACGATTACAAGATTATGTGGTGACTAGAGATGACGATAATGATGAGATGATAGACGAATCTCTTGTAAATTTTTGTTTATTAGCAGATTGTGATCCAGTTTCATTTGAAGATGCTGTAGCAGATGAAAAATGGATCCAAGCCATGAATGAGGAGATCTGTTCAATTGAGAAGAATGAAACATGGGAGCTAACATCTTTGCCATTAGGAAAGAAGCCAATTGGAGTCAAATGGGTGTACAAGACAAAGTACAGACTCGATGGACAAGTCGATCGTTACAAAGCGAGATTAGTGGTCAAGGGCTACAAGCAAAAGCCAGGAATTGACTACTTTGAGGTATTTGCTCTAGTATCAAGAATGGATACTATTCGAATGATCTTATCACTTGCAGCACAAAATAAATGGAAGATACATTAGATGGATGTAAAATCAGCATTTCTAAATGGTGTCCTGTAAGAAGAAGTTTATGTTGAACAGCCACCCGGTTTCATAAAGAAAGGAAATGAGGACAAAGTCTTATGCCTCAAGAAAGCTTTATATGGCTTAAAACAAGCACCCCGTGCTTGGTATTCTCAAATTGATACATATTTTTTGCATAATGAATTTCAGAAATGTCCTCACGAGCATACATTATATATCAAGTCAGAATCCAATGGTGACCTATTAATATTATGCTTATATGTTGATGACTTGATATTCACAGGAAAGAGTGAAGCAATGTTTGCTGAATTCAAGAAGTCCATGACTCAATAATTTGAGATGACTGATATGGGATTAATGTCTTATTTTTTAGGCATTGAAGTAAAGCAGACGGATAATGGCATATTTGTTTCACAAAAGAAATATGTCATTGATATTCTACAAAAATTTCAGATGAATATAGCTACTCCAATCCGAACTCCAGTTGCAGAACATGTGGAAATGAAGAAAGAAGGTAATGGAGAACTGGTGAATCCGACTTATTTTAAGAGTATAGTTGGCAGCCTACGTTATTTGACATCCACTAGACCTGACATTGTTTATGGAGTTGGGTTAATTAGCCGTTTTATGGAGAAACCATGCCAGTCACACTTACAAGCAGCAAAGAGAATCCTGCGTTATCTTAATGGTACGAAAAGTCATGGAATTCTCTATAGTTATTCTGATGCTTTCAATTTGGTTGGATACACAGACAGTGATTGGGCAGGTGATATTGAAACTCGTAAAAGCACATCGGGATATGCCTTTTATTTAGGAAATGGAATCATTTCATGGTCTTCTAAAAAACAACAAGTGGTAGCTTTGTCAACAGCAAAAACAGAGTATATTGCAGCAACATCAGCAGCATGTCAAGCAATTTGGCTGCGCAACATATTAAAGGACTTAAAGCATAATCAGATAAGTCCAACAACAATTCACTGTGATAATAAGTCGGCAATTGCATTGGCAAAAAATCCTGTATTTCATGGAAGAAGCAAACATATTGATATTCGATTTCACTACATCAGAGAGCTCGTCAAAGATGGAGAAATTGAGCTTCAGTTTTGCAAGTCAGAAGAACAGGTTGCAGATATTATGACAAAACCTTTGAAAGGTGATTTATTTGAAAAGTTTAGGACTATGCTTGGAATTAAAGATTCAAGTTTGAGGGGGCGTGTTAAATAACAAACTTGAAAAAATAAAAAAATAAAAAAACAAAAAAGCTTATTTTAGAAAACAGTTTTTTTAAAATATAAAAAATGAATGATTTTAATTTATTTTTATATTTAGATTTTGTTATTTTTAGGTTTTAGAAAGATTATATAAAGGATTTGTAATTCAATCGTTATATGCAGAAAGTGAAATTGAAAAGTTTAAGAAATATTCTTAAACACATTTATTTTCTTTCCCTCCTGCTATATTATTATTATTTTATTCTTTTAAGTGTTTGGAATTTGCAAATTCCTATTCCTACAAGCATGCCATAAATTGCTTGTAATGGAAAAACTAAGTTATAAAATATCTAAAATTATAACAAAAATAATAATAAAAATAAAAGTGAAAATTAATTAATAGTAATAATAGTATAGAAAAAGAAATAAAAAATAAACTTAAAAATCAATTTAGTTAATATCCAACAGTATAAAAAAGTAAAGATAACAGTAAAGATAAAAGTAAAAATAAATTAATAGTAATAATAGATTACAATAAGAATTAAAAAATAACCTTAAAAATCAAGTTAGATAATCTCAAACAGTATAAAAGTAAAAATAATAAAAAAAATGAAATAAAATAAAATAAGATTAAAATAAAATAAAATAAATTTAAGAGTAACAATAAAATAAATAGTAAAATTACTATTAAAAAATAACCTAAATGAGCAATCATTTCATAAAAAATAAATTAAGTAGGAGTTAAAAATTTATGAAGTGAATTTATTATGCTATATTGTTAATTTATGAAATGTGGTGAAGTCATACTTGAATTTATTATATTGTGAATCTAATATATATAAAAAAATTTGTAATTATTAATACATGTTTTTAATTAGTTTTAACTATATATTTGGAGTTTGAAAAATTAAAAGCCCAAAAATATAGTTAATTATAAGAATTCCTAAATAATGCATCAAAAATGACTAATATATATAGGCTTAACTATAAATACCCATTTGGTGTTCTTCTTATCAAATGACAAGAGGACAATGAATTATCTAAAGTGGACAATTTGGAAAAAATTTTATTAGATAATCTTATCTTTAATTTCAAATGTCGAGACATGTATCTAGAGAAGGTGATGGTCGAGATGGTAGTCGTGGTCGTGGTGGTCGCATTCATGCTCGCACATCTTCAGACCAAACACCTATAGGGGTGGAATGCTTTCGCTATCTCCTAACATACTCAAATAAAGTTGTCGAGCCAATGTTACTCGCCATCCCAAAGTTTTCCTAAAACTAAGTTTTAAGCAATGAGCCTTGATTATGCAAAACGATGCATGAAAGTCGAATTATACCTAATGAGCCAAATAGAGATTATTTTGAAAAAATTTTTCCTTAACCAAATAATAATTCTCTTATTTTCCTTTTTATTTTTTAAAAAAGTGGCAACCAATCTCCAGTGGAGTCACTAGCTATAAGGCTTTGCCCGAGCATCGGCCTGGTCAGTTAAAGGAAATTTGGGATGCTCATTCGAGTTTAGACTCATGATAGAACCCTCAAGTTTAGAATGGTTGATTTTGAAAATGATTTTTGGAAGTCGCCACCCTAATTTATTTTTAAATGAAAAAATTAAGGAAAAACCCAATATACTCCAATTCATTAATTAATTTACCCAAGGATAAAATCACTAGTCTTGAACCAGGTTGAATTCGGATACTAGGTTTTTAATTTTAAATAATTAAATTTGGCTCTTAAATTTAATTTGACTTAAAAATTAATTTCATAGATGACAAATATTATATGACAATTATAATACATGAGTATGGTATGAGTATAATGAGAAAATCAAAATGAAACATCTACAAATTACATTAATTAAAAAGGGGAAAGGAAATTGATTGGGATTTGGATTTGATATTTGGATTTAGATTCCAAATGTACCTATGTACCCCATTGAATGAGAATCAAAACTCACGTAATTCATTCCATGATTAAGTGGAAGGGTTTAGAAGTTGATTAGATTGATTTTAGTTCAAGTGTTTTAAGAGTGACGAAAAAGGCTGATACGTTTCCTTTTGGCAGCAGAGGGTTTTAACGAACAGAAGTTTCATTTTATCGGGACTGGATGATTGGATTGATTAGGAGATTAATTAATTAATTAACAAATTAATATGATAAAAATGATGGATGGATCAATTAATTAAAATGATTAATTAATTAATTTGGATGGAGGGTGGACTGAAAAAAAAGGGTTAATTTGATTTTGGAAAAAAAAGTGATTAATTAATTAATTAAAAAGATTAATTAATTAATTAATTGAGTGATTAATTTTAATTTTAAAAAAAGTTTTAGTTAATTAAAAAGATTAATTAATTTGGTTAGGGTAAGATAATTAATTAATTAAAAAGAGTAAATAATTAATTAGACAGTGGTTGGAGGGAGGAGAAGAGAGGAATTAGTAGATAACCATTAATAATTCAAGAGGTGTCTTGAAATGGAGGAAGTGAGGAGGTATTTATAGGAAAATGAGGATGATAGTAGTTTGGGAAGTGAAAAAGTGAAAAGACCAAAAGGATAGAGGTGGAAAAATGCTAAAAAATCATATTTGGGGCATTTTGGGGATAGCAAAAAGAGAAGTGGGGCCCGCGCCACCCCAGGCCTGGGTGGGCATGCCATCTGGATTTCAATTTTATGCTCGGTCAGGTTTTGAGACTTTCGGATCAATTTCTAAGAGTTTCAGAGCTCAGAAAATTAATTGATTAGCTTTGATAGATTTAAAATTAATTTTAGAAACATTGAACAGTCAATATGAGAAAAGATCCAGTCAGTTTTGAAAAAATAATGTCTCATACAGAAGGTCTAGTCAGGGTAGGAAAAATGCCAGTGTTTGAAAATTAAGCATCCTCACACTAATATGACTAAAGTCCATTTTTAGCTTTAGAGGCGTTGCCCCCTTGACTCCTGCCTGCTAACCGGCTAGCGGAACTACCGTGTTAGTTCTGCGTAGCGCACAAATCTTAGCAGTTGTCTGCGGCCGAATAATGAGGTGTAAAATTAAGGGTTAACACAACCTAGAGCTTATCATCCACCTACCCCCACTTTCCAGTCCTACTCACTCCTCCCCTCATCACTCTGCCTCCCCTCGACCATAGGTTCTTGCATAGTGGTCTGCCTCCTATTTGATTGTTCATTTGTTGGTTTTGGGTTAGTCATAGACATTAGGGACATGACCAATTTAAGTTTAAGGGAGGGAAACACTTTTTGCATTTTTTTTTCCATGTTATGTGAATTTCAGTTGTTTATTTTGGATATTTTAATTTAGCTTTTTAATTTGTTTAATCTTTTATTTCTTGTATTTTTCTTCTTTTAATTATGCTATATGCTTTGTTCTTCTTATTCTTGCCATTGTGGATATTGATGATTAATGTGAATTTTGAGGGTTACTTATGAATTGTTAATGGTGAATGATGGATTTGGCTTGATGGTTACTTTAATGAGATGGATTAGAGGCCAAGAATGGGCCATGATTGATAATGTTGGAAAGTTTTGAAGTTTTATAGGTTTGATTGTGCTTTGTATGATAATTTATTATCTTGAGGTTATATTTTGACTTGTTTGCATTTTTTTTTTTTTTTGGATATTGTGAATGTAGACTTAGAGAAGGCTTATGAACATTTTTCATCCTTATTTTTACCTTGCCTATCTTAGAATATATCATTTAAATCATTAAGGCAAAATTTAAATATGTTTTGGAGAAAGGACATGATTTAGGGATTCACTGTGGAGCTCAACCCATACATCCACCTTAATTTTGACATAACTACAAGTTTTCCCTTTTTGAGTTTTTTCATGCATTTTATGAATGTATTTTTTTAGCTTTAGTTTCTTTGTTGTATAATTAACCACATTGTTTCCACCCTTTTAACATCTCATTGAGATTATTTTTCAAGTTTTGTGAATTGAATATTATTTATTTAGAAATGCATGGAAACATATGTTGGATAGTGATGTGTGGAAAAAAAAAAAAAAAAAAAAGAGGGGGGGGGGGGGGGGGGGTGGTGGTAATAAGGAGCAAGTGAATTAAGAAATGTCAATTCTTAAGGCAAAATATTGCTATAAATAGCAAAATTCCTAGTGCACTGATGTTTGTGGAAGTTGTGTAAAAATCACTTAATTTTTGAAGAAGTTTCCTATGCATTTATTCATTCTTAGTTGCTCACTGACATACTTGATATAATTTTCTCAACATGTTGTACATTTAACATTTTCTTTGCTAGCCTTTTCCCTTTAAATCCCGATTACAAGCCAATAAAGTCCTTTTGATCCTTTTGAAAAGTGGATTCAATTAGTGGAGATTGATCAAATGAATATGCCTATGAGATGGATTAACTTCAAATTATTTTTAGAGGTTTTCTAAGGATGGAATTATGTGCATATGCCTATCTGAAATGCAACAATATCTATAAATATATTTTTTTTAGTTTTTGTCCAAAATAATGTCTTTATTGGATCAATGATAATTTAATTCAAATACATGGTACTTTGCTTGTGGTTCTTTTGTGCTTGAAATTCAATTTCTATCTCTTGAGGTACATTTCTCTAATCTATCTAGTCAATTTAGTTTTTGGTCACTTTCGCCATTCAAGTTGAGTTGCTTGAGAACAAGCAAACCTTTAAATTTGGGGGAATTTCATGTGCTAAATTTTTACTTCAATAATTTAAGAATTTTTCCTAACTTAGAGTATTTTTTGCTTGATACTTAGATGAAATCTCTCAAAATTCCATCAATTCTCTTATTTTCTAATTCTAATGAGTTTTAATAGAAGTTTTATGTTTTAAAGCTAAAATGGAGCAAATAGAAGGCAACTCCAAATAGCACAAGGTCATGCTCAAAGTGCATAGGCTAAATCCAAATACTTCCTTTCAAGTACCCAACCTTGAATGCACAGGGTTGTGTACCAAAAACGTACAAGCTTATGCGCCGATGACAGTTGTATGAATTTCAAATCAGATTTTGACTAAAACATGAAAGGAAAGGGAACTAAAAAGAGGGGATTGAGGCAAAATCAAGGAAAGTTAGTTTTGGAGAGGAAAAGGTAGACTTTTTGAAAAAAAAAAAAAAGAAAAAAAACAAAGGGAAAAAAGAAGAGGACATGAGAATAGAGAAATTTTGAAGATTAGAGAGATTTTTTTGAACTATCTTTTTTAGGTTTTTCACTATTTTTGGAGGAAGCAAGGAGAGCAATTTAGCCCTGGATTTCAAGCTTTGTAAATCACTCTAGAGTTTCTTCCTAAACTTATTTCTTTTAATTTTTCTTGAATTGAACATGTCATTTCATTTCATTTATTCAATTAGTTGTTTCATTTATTTGAATATGAGTAGGTAGATTTGTTTATCTAGGGTTTAGATAAAGATTGATTGGTTGATTGTTATTGGAATTCATATATACTTTGTTATAGTTCTTATTAATTGGAATTAGATTATTTCCTTTGGGCTCAATGAATGTGAATGATTGGCCACTATTTTCATTATCTAAGTACTATATGATGGATAAAAAGTGAAAATATAGTATTAGTTCATAAAGGAAATAAACTTAGGAATTATTACTTTATAGACATATGAGTACGCCTAGGTGGTATTTACATTACAATCTCCATAGAACTTAATGAATTCACTGTAACTCTTGCAACCACGACAGTAAGTGTAAGTTCAGATTTGAAAGGATGAGTTACCTTTAATCCCAATTAATTTGAATAATTACAGTAGTATATATGATCCAATAGTTTTGAAAAACTAGTGAAGTCTAAACGCTAGGTTGTTTTGTCCATTGAATTTTATCACTTCATTAATTGCTAATTTGATTAGTTTTTAATCTCTTGATAAATTCCATTTGAATTTTTATTTAATCAAATATTAGAAAATTTATAAAATTTGGTACTCAAAATCATCTCCTAGTGGGATTGACAACCCCTTATACTCATTAAAGCCATTTGCTACAATTGATTTGTATACTTGTAGTGCAAAAGGAGCCAACAACACTGCTACTACTGCACCTACTGCTAGTGTTGTTGCTACTACTACTGCTCATGCTGATCATACTAATGATCATATGCTAGATCAAGAGGATCAAGAGAGTGATGACAACGATGTAGCAGATCTTAACTTAGATTTCTATTTTTTTTTATTAGTTATACTACTTTTTGATATTTAGATTTTTATATGTTATGTACATATTTACATTAATTTAAATTAATGAAATTAATTTTATATTTTACATTAATTTGATGATATATATTAATTTAATATTATATATATATATATATATATATATATATATATATATATATATATATACAATTAAATTAAAAAAATTACTATACAAAAAATACCAATGGATATATTATTTTTAATTTAATATATTTTTTATTTACTGACGGAAATTATAGATCGATTAGCAACGGATTTATTTTTTATTATTATTTTTAATACTGTAACGATGGATTTATCTTCTGTTTACTAATGAAATTTTTTGTCGGTAATTAAATGACAGATTTCAAAGTGGTTTACCAACCGTTTTTTCATCATTAATTTATCGACATAAGATTTTCCATCAATAAATATTTACTGACCAAGTATTCACCAATGTTTTCTTTCTGCCAGTAATCTTGTTTTTTGTCCTTCGATAATCAGTCAATTTCTAAATTTTATTTGACATCCTAAATCAGGCCAAAACAAGTTTTAAATAAAGGCCTAAAATCCTAGACACAAAGCTGTTATAAATGGAAAAATTACAAAATTACTCCAAATGAAAATAGTCAATAAAAGAAGAAAAATGCCACAAATAGTGTCCAAATCGAAGTTCTCTATCAAAAGTAACAACCAAATTTAAATAATGGCATAAATAAAAAAAATGTTAATTTAGGATCCAAATGAAGAAATTTGACTAAAAAATGATGTCCCTCGTCGCCAAAGGCTATGACTTAGATCCTGTTGTCCCATTTCCCTTCAGATCGTATACTTGCAAGAGCCAAAATCACAACTGACCAATGCTAGTGTTTTCTCTACTTAGATTGTTGCTTGTCAAAAACATTTTTGAAATTGCCTCCACATTAATTTTTATAATTAACAATGGAAAATTCCATCGATAAATAGCTTTTTTCTTGCAGTGTGTGTAACTTGCATACTTTGTGAGCAACAACATAACCATCAGGTCGCAACATGTAAACTTCTTCGTCAATTTAGGCATAAAGACCGACATTGTTGATGTCTAATTAATGAAAATGCCACCTTTTTTGCTATGGCAATAATTAGAAATAATCTAAAAATTACCAATTTAGCTATATATATTGGTGAAAAACTATCAGTAAAGGTGATCCAAAACTGTGTTCTTTATTGTTATTCACCTTTAAATTGTATAGACCATCAAAACTACTTAAATTGAAGTTGTTTTGCACCAATTAGGGATGACAATTTGTACCCTATCCATAAGTATTCACCCGACCCCTATCCGGTCAAAGCGGGTAATACGCGAATTGACTGGGTAATGAATAAGGAAATAGCATTGAGTTTGGGTAAGGTATGGATAGTGTAATACTATACCCATACCCTACCCGAACTATCAAGATTATATATTTTATATAAAACTTTATATATTTTATTATTTTATATAAAGTTTTTAATAGTTTAGTATCTAAAATAATTCATATATTTCTTAAACATAAAATATGTTCGAATTGACCTAAATGTCCTTAAATAATTTGTATTTCAGTCATTAAAACTATGTCATTTTTAGTTAAATAATTTATTATACCTTATCATTTTATCACTATACCATAAATGGCCTACAGCAACACCAATAAAATATTGCATTAGGCCTATAACAACACTTTTCAGGTGTTGCATTTACGGCTGTTGCTATTTTACTTATGGTAACACTTTCCTTGATCTAATGCAATATTAAAAAAAGTGTTGCAATCTCTTGAGCTAGTGCAATAATTTTGGCAAAAAAAAAATAAATAAAGCAACACTTTTCAATAGCAAATGTAACACTTTTTAACACAAATATTTAGCAACAATCTTTTGTCCAAATGCAATATTTTTTTTCCAATTATCTAATATAACATTTAGTAACACCTTTTAATCCAAAAGCAACACCTTTTCTATTTAAAAATGCAGCACTTGTTTAGTCTAATTGCAACACTTGTTTAGCATAATTGCAACACTTTATAACACATGTGCAACACTTTGCTATATATATGTGTGCAACACTTTTTTTTTTTTTTTTTTTGTGTAAAGCAACATTTTCATTGAAGGAAATACAACATTTTTTAAACAATTGAAGCACTTTTTACAATTAATGGATCAAAAAGCATAATCATTAAATTAAATTGGATCAAAATACAATACAAATACCATCATAATCATTCAAAAGTATCATAATATTCAAGATCTCATAATATTCAAAATATATATCACAATCATTCAAAGACATAGCTAGAGAATAATAAAATCCTAATACTACATCCACACATTCTTCAATGTCAGTGGTAGTTCTACTTGAATATTGAGTATTTAGAAACTCTCCTTGATAGTGGAATCCCATAAAAAACTCTCTATCTTCCATCCTGCAGTGTAAGAAATAACATATTTTATTATGTGAAATACAACAAAAACCTATTAGATTTGATTACTAGACGGATAAGACAATATTCTATAGGCACGTGGTCAACAAGGGCAAATTGAAAATTTTAAAGTTTCTAATAGTTGTATACATGAATTTTCTTTATTCAATTATTAATATAAAATTGATTAGATATACATGAATATAACTACTATAAAAGTAACTAAATTATTTACTTTTAAAAGAGATATAGGAAGAGTTATTACACGTATTATTAATCTCACTTTTTCAATTAAGTGAAACTCAGACTATATCTATATTAATAAATGAGAAAAATCTCTTTTTAATTATTGATTTGATTTGAGAGCTAGAATTTGCAGCCTCATATTTTTAAATTACTATGATACTATTGAATTGAAGAGTCATTATTAGGAAAAAAATTTGTCATTATTAGGAAAAAAAATTTACAGTATAATTTTAAGAATGGAAGTTTGATCTATATATATTTATTGATCATTGCATGGCATTCATATGAAAATTTTCAGATAGGAACTCATGGTTGGAGCTTCTCTATAATCATGTTTACTTCTTAAATGGCTAACCAAAAATGCATATCAACAAAATTCCAACTGCAAGCCAATAAAGAAAACTAAATAAATCATAGTAATGAACAGATGATTATACTAAATAATGAAATGACAGTCAATAAGGTTTCAACTAGCATCACTCACTCAGATTCACAAATGGCCTATAATTTTCATATGAAAACAACTCATAACAGCATTCAACTCACATCTTAAATCACCTTCATAATCATAATCATTAGCACATAACTACAAGAATTTCTTTTTTAATCTAATTGCAAGTATAAAATCTAATATGCTATTTAAAAACACAAACATATGGGCATAGATCTGTATATCCCTTACATTGAAAATCTAAATAAATATCAATACAATTCTCACTCCAAATCATAACCATGTTCTTGTTAGCTACAAAATAGGAATATCCAGCAGTTGGTCATGATTGCCTTCCGAAAAGCCCATTCAAATTAGGTCCTGCAAATCCAAATCACAATTGTAACCTTATTAAAAGAAATTGGTGATCCTTTCAAGTTTGTCAACCCTAAAACAAAATTGAATGAGCAATTTGCACAATAGGCAAGGCTGGAAAACTTACTAGATTAAAGTTGAAATTAACATATTCACAATTTTCACATGAACTTATCTCAATAAAACTAGCTAAATTTTTTGCACATTCCTATCCTTGTTACTCAAATGCCACATGGATAAAGTCCAAACCCTCTTGAAGACACATTCTAAAGTGGTAATAAGAGATGAGTAATTTCACGCCATAAATAAGAAGCATTATCAATGCAAGACAAAATGAAGTAAATCAACCAGCCAAGATTATACCAAACTAGTTAAACTAACAATTAAAATATCTAGTGCATTTTTTTTGGTGTGCGGGGAGGTGGGGGGAGGAGAGTGTGTAAGGCATATTACTTAAGAGATACTTCTTTTCAACATTTGTTATGCCGTTACACCATTTGATAGTAAGAGACTCCAAATTCCTCAATGGTACAGATCAACAATAATTAAAATTTTAACACACTACAAAAAAAATACAATTTACCGACTAAAAATTTTGTCGGTAAATTATGTTTTTTTAGTTGGTAATATATATAGCGACTATTTACCGACCAAAAAATTTAATTGGTATTTAACTTGTCGGTAACACAATTTACCAACTAAATACGAAACTGTCGGTAATTACCGATGAAATTTTAGTTGGTAAATTATTTTTATATTGTCAGTAAAATAACTTTATATTGTCGGAATTTTTTTTGGGGAGACAATTTACCAACTAAATTTTTAGTCGATAATCTGTCAGTAAATTTTTATTTTTTTAAAAATAAAAAAATAGTCTGTAATTCGTTGGTAAAGTTTAAATAAATATTTTTTAAAAGTAAATATTTTGTCGGTAATACGTCGGTAATTTTGTAAATTAATTTTTAAAAAATAAAATATTTTGTCGGTAATCCATCAGTAAAATTCTATTTTTTTTAAAAAATACATATTCTTCAAAAAATAAGAATAATAATTTAAAAAATTAAAATTTTTAGAGTGAACATGAAAATTAAGTAATAAAAAGTTATAAAATAAATTAGGAAGCTTAAAGAATATAAAAAATGACTAAATTAAAAAAATTAAATTAAAATTATATTTCAAAACTACAAAAAGAATGAAATGAAGCTAAAATTAAGGGAGAAAATAATAAGAGTAAAAAAGAAAAGGTAAGATAAATAATTTATTAAATTTATTTTTTGTTTACTAAATTTATATAAAAAATTTAATCAAAAAAATAAATTTAAGATAGCAAATAATTATTTTTTAAAAAATCACATTAACACTTTTTTATGCTATAAACAATTTAAGAAATATAAATAATAAATTATAAAAACTAAAAAATAAAAAAATTGAAATAAATTTAATAGATTTTTTGTATTGAAAGTTTTGAAATTTAAGAAATAAAATAGAAAAAAATAGAATATGAAACAAAGAGTATATAAGTATTAAAGAGTATGAAAATATTAAGTCATGAAAAAGAAAATGAAGAAGTAATTAAAAGAGAAAGAAAAAAAAAAGAAATTTTATTTGTGAGAAATGGAGAGAATAAATTGAGAGAAAGATAAAAAAAAAAGAAAGATAAGAAAAGAGAAAAAGAAGAAGTGTAGGAAAAAATGATAAGAATGAACTATTTTATACTTTTTTTTTATGCTATTTACCGACTAATTACTGACTAAATTTTCATCGGTAAATTTTTCAAACGAAACTTTAGAGGAAAATTTTCCTCCAAAATTTTCATTTACCGACAGATTACCGACTAAATTTCTGTCGGTAATTTATTTTTATTTTTTAAAAATCAAATGAAAATTTTGGAGGAAAATTTTCCTCCAAAATTTTTATTTACCGACTAATTACTGACTAAATTTTTGTTGGTAATTTTTTTTTACATCAAATGAAAATTTGGAGGGAAATTTCCCTCAAAAATTTTCATTTACCGACAGATTATTTTGTCGGTAAATTAAAAAAAAATTCTTTATAATTTATCAACTGAAATTTTAGTCGGTAAATTTAGTGACAAAAATTTTTATCGGTAAATAGGAAAGTTTTTAATTAAATCAAAGAAATTTTATTTTTTAATTTACCGACTAAAATTTTTTGTCGGTAAATTAAAAAATATTTTTTTTTCAATTTACCAACTGAATATTATTGTTGGTAAATTAAAAAGCTTTTGTAATTGAATTAAAAAAAAATTGCTTTTGAAATTACCAACTAAAATTTTGGTTGGTAAATTTACTGACCAAAATTTTAGTCGGTAATTTCAAAATTTTTTAGGTAAATTAACAAATATTTTGTTTTCTAATTTACCAACTGAAAAATTGGTCGATAAACTTACCGATAGAATAATATTGTTGGTAAATTAGAAAACTTTTGTAATTAAATTAAAGAAAATTTTGCCTTTTAATTTACCGACTAAAATTTTGGTTGGTAAAAATTTTGGTTGGTAAAATTTACCGACCAAAATTTTAGTAGGTAATTTCAAAATTTTTTTTGGTAAATTAAAAAATATTTTATTCTTTAATTTACCTACTGAAAAATTGGTCGGTAAATTTACCGACGGAATAATATTGTCGGTAAATTAGAAAGCTTTTGTAATTAAATTAAAGAAAATTTTACTTTTTAATTTACCGACTAAAATTTTGGTTGGTAAATTTACTTACCAAAATTTTAGTCAATAATTTCAAAATTTTTTTCTGTAAATTAAAAAATATTTTGTTCTCTAATTTATCGACTGAAAAATTAGTCAGTAAATTTACCGACAGAATAATATTGTCGGTAAATTAAAAAGCTTTTATAATTGAATTAAAAAAAATTTTGCTTTTTAATTTATCGACTAAAATTTTGGTCGGTAAATTTACTTACCAATATTTTAGTCAATAATTTCAAAATTTTTTCTGTAAATTAAAAAATATTTTGCTCTCTAATTTATCGACTGAAAAATTGGTCGGTAAATTTACCGACGGAATAATATTGTCGTTAAATTAGAAAGCTTTTATAATTGAATTAAAGAAAATTTTGCCTTTTAATTTGCTGACTAAACTTTTAGTCGGTAAATTCACCGACCAAAATTTTAGTCGGTAATTTCAAAATTTTTTAATTTACCGACCAAAAATTTAGTCGGTAAATTTACCGACGAAATAATATTGTTTGTAAATTAAAAAGCTTTATAATTGAATTAAAGAAAATTTTGCTTTTTAATTTACCGACTAAAATTTTTGTCGGTAAATTTATCGACCAAAATTTTGGTTGGTAAATTGTTGCTAAGTTTTTGCGCCATTTTTTTGTACCTTATTTAACAACAAAATTTGATAGTCAGTAATTTTTTGTTAGTAAACAATCAGTAGTTTGTTGGTAATTAAAAAAAAAAAAATTTTCATGTGTCGTCGGTATTCTGTCGGTAATTTAATAAATTTACCAACGAAATTATTTCTGTCGATAAATTTTATCGGTAAACTGTGATTTTCTTGTAGTGACACGTTTCTCACTAGGCAATATGAGAACTTTAAAGCTCCAAGTACAATCTCCATTATCATCAATTCTTCAATTATAATATAAAGTGGCAAAATGATATAAACTTGTTAGTCTATGAATTTAAGATATGGAATACTAAAATTGAGAAGTTCTAACAAATTTTAAAAACCCTAAGAGAAATTATAAAAATTGAAGATGTAAATAAACGGACCTACATTTTTGCCACTGGGAATAAGTGAAACTGTCAGCGAACATGGAAACGAAGAATGACAGAGATAAGTTCGGTGATGGCGGAGAGAGAGAGCTGGTGGTGATGAAGAGTATAAGACCTGGTGATGGATTTGTGTTAGGGTCGAGTGAGAGGGATGGATCTTTCATTCGTGAGAGATGGTGTTGTCGACGGTAGAGTGAAGCGTGAGGGTCGAGACGGAGAGAGAGCTGGTGAGTTGTGAATCAGTGGTGCTATATGAGCAGGAGAGACTTATGCCCATGGTGAGTGTGAGTAGGTCTTTGAAGGTTGAGAGAGGGTGATATCGAGAGAGGGTGAGGGAGAAAGAGGATGGGAACCATTTATTTTATTTTTTTACTTTTTAACTTTTATATATATGTATATACACATTTTTATAAGTAAATAAAAAACTCAAATAATAATATTTTTTTAAAGAATAGAAATATATAATTCTCCTTATTATTATTTTTATGGAAAAATTTTGGCACTATCTCTTTTTCCTTTTTTCTTTTTTATATATATTTAATGGTAAGTTTAGTAGAAAATATTAAAGTATTATTTTATCTATTTTTAAATTTCAAAAACTCATATAAAAATTAAAAGTTTTACAAAGAAAAGAGGTAAATAAATTCATTAAAAATATTTTAATTAGTTTTATTTAAAATGATGTAATTTTAATATAACAAATTTATTTTTTGTTTTATTTTTAATTATACAACACTTTAAAGTGTTGTTTTTATTTTACAAGTGTTACATTACTTTTTTTTTTTTTTTTTACTTATTTTCAACAATGCAACACCTTGAAAATGTTGCACTTACTTTTTTTTTTTTTTTACTTTAATAGAGTGCAACACTTTATAAGTATTGCATTAGCTAGAATGATGCAACATTTCCATCAAAGTGTTTTATTAGATTTGGTCTAATGCAACACTTCTAAAAAAGTATTGCATTAATTTTATATTGTCCATTTTTTATCATGTCTAATGCAACAATTTGCAATAATGTTGCATTAGGAAAAAATCAATCATATCCAAGGCAACACTTTTAAAGCAACACTTTTATTTTGTGTTGCTATAAGCCTTTTATCGTGTAGTGGAGAATAAAAAAGTCATTTTGTATCGTTGATATGTAATATTAAACCTAACCCTAAATTTTTCTTATTTTCTCATTTTGTCATTTTGTTCATCCTCTTTTCTTAGTTTTCTCTTTTTTAGATCTCCATTTATTTTCTCTTTAAAATTACTCTCTTAAAACTATCTGCAAATTTTCTATTTTCAAACTCTCTAAATCTTATTCTATTTGATTTGAATTATCCTAAATCTCAAGTAATCAATTATCCTAAATCAATATGCTTTTTATTATACAAGTTCATTTTTTTTTAATCAAATATTCTAAATTTAAGCATATATTTAAAAATAATTTGGTAATTATTTAGGTAATGGGTTATTCGCAAGTTACTCGAAACTCTATGGGTATGGGGACTGGTTTGAAATTTATTACCCAAATACTCAGTACGGGTATGGATAGATATGTACCTTTTTGGGTATGAGCAAGGGTATTATACTATCCTACCCATACCCTACCCATCGCTATCCCTAGCACCAATCCATTTACCTCTTCGCTCTTTTATGGAAAAAAGGCCACCCATGTCCTTAGCCAGTCTCTCTATATAGAAAAAATGTATTATTTTTCAAGTCTTCATATTTAATAAAAGATATTCTATCAGCAAAGTGAAGGCTTGCTTTTCAACAGCCTAAAACATGATGCATAAGTTCTGTAAAGGGTCAGTACCCACAAACGTTGTCAATGATTTGTTCAAAGGAAAGCACTTTATCAGAATAGTGTCATGTTCAAAAAAACGAATCCTTAGGATGCCACAAATGTAAACAATTATACAATATGGATTTGGGCAAGATATTATAGCGCATGTATGTGGTCCTGGTAAATGACATGGCATGCTTATTCAGTTGGTGATAGTGAATGAATAAGCATGACTTTACATGCTTAATCAGATTATTGGCTCCATTTTAATGAGCTTTTGTTATGAATTTATTGGATGACCAATAATTACAAAAAAATTAAAATTTGAGTATTCATCTACATTAAATTGATATTTAGTGACTACATTAGAAAATTTTAAAGTTTAATGATTTTTAAGATTATTTATCCTAGTGACGTGACCAGCCACATCATCCATTTCGGTGAACTTAAAAAATCAAATTTTGGGTATTCATCTGTATCAAATTGATCATAGTGACCACATTAGAAAATTTTTGAAAATTTAATTATTTTTAGGGTCGATTATCCTATGTAGTCTACAAGTAGAAACTCACAAGTCATTATCTTAGGACAAATTTTTAGATAGACTGATTGTAACATGTTATTATAAATTAATCCCACTATGATGTGTGACGTATAATCAAGTGATAATAGAATTTCAATTATCATATTTTTTTCTTTGGCTCATTGAAAACTCGATAGGCTGAAATAATATTACAAACTACACAATAGGGTAACCTTCCCTTTAACATCTCTCGTCGAATTGGTGATAAATTTAATAGTTTGTAAAACTTAAATTTAAAACTTTTTACTTTTCACAAATTTAAAAGGTATCACAAGATAAATAAGATCATATCTGAATGACAAATTTGTATTTCATATTAATTCACTTAAATAGTCAAAATTATGAATTCACCATAATTAAAAATTAAACATTTGGACTATATTCGGTTTATAGAATAGCCAAAGAATAGAATAGCTATTCTATATAGAATAATTATTCTAAATTTTGATTGAAATTTTAGACAAGAATACTAATCCCATAAAATAGCAATTCCACAATTTTCATGAAATTCGTATTCCACAAAAAAAAAAAATAAAGAATTGGTATTCTTTAGGTTATGAAATAGAGTATTTTCATTTTTACTCTTAAAAAATATTGGCAAGCTCAAATTCACAATTATTGCTTTGTTTTTTTTTTTATTTTCAGATTTTTATTTTTTAAATTTTAAGTCAAATAAAAATTTTATTTATTATACATTTAAATTATTTCTTAAATAAAATTTGGTAAAATTATATTTAATTTATTATTAATAGTGAAATTAATTTACAAGGATATTATGGTCATTTATGTGAATAAAATAATTATTTTATACTATGAACCAAATTATGAAATTAGAATAATTATTCTATTCCTATCATATTTTATTTTTCAAAAATAATTATTCTATTATTTGTACATTTTATTTCACGAACCAAATGTAGCCTTAATTATGCTAAATGATGTGTCTCACCTTGATATAGGATTGGATTAGTCTCCAACTCTTCTAACAGAATCAGTCTTATCACGTGAAAATTCAAAGAATAAAGGACTAGTTTTTGATCAATCATGGAAACTACACCATATTCTTTAATTATGTGGACAAAGTATTAAAATTACGAGCTTATCAGAAAGCCAGCTTCATAATTTACTGATTATTTGAAATCACAAATTGATTTTTATATCATTAAAAAAAATCTGATTGTTGGAATATTAGAAGCAAGTTCACAAAATCAATAATTTATTTTTTATGTTTTTTACCAAAAGATGTTATAATACAATGCAAATATCTTACAAACAGATAATATGTGAAGATACAAATCCAAATTAATAATCACATATACTTCATCAAATAACCAGTACACATTTACAAGGCCAGCTGAGCTAGGTCTCATCTGCAAGACTATCTCCCCTGGAAAAAAAAAATCATCAAACGAAAAATCCCATTAAGGAAATAAAAATAAATTACATATGTCCAAAAGTACATCGATTAGTAGAGATCAATAATTATTGAATAACTAAACGAAACAAATTAAGAAGATGAAACCACCACAAACCAGTAAAGAGAAGAAACACATTATGGCTTCATTTGTAAAACTCGCAAAGCCAAGCCAGAGCCACTGAACTTCTGATTTGTTATTTTGTCAATATGAGCTGCCATTTCAGTTGTCAAATAGTTCTTCCAATCGCCAATCTTACCTTTCCTAAAAAATGCATCATGCCCGATCTTCACGGGGAATGCAGTGCTATATTCTTTACTCTTATTCACCTCCAAATTGCTTAGATTCTCAAAGCTACACAAATTGATGATTTTTTGCACCAATTCTTTTCTCTCTTCTTCCATAGAAAAAGGGCAACCCATGAACTCAGCCAATCTTTTTACATAGAGAAAGGTATCATTTTGCAAATCTTCATATTTAATGAAGAGTATTTTCTCAGGAAATTGAAGGCTTGCTTTCCAATACCCTAAAATATGGTCCCAATAAGGTCCATAATTAGAAACACCTTTACAAAAATGGTCAAATGCATCTTCCAATGATTCCTCAATTGAACCTCCAACTTTACGAGAAAAGTTCCACTTTGAAATAAGCACATCCTTAGGATCCCTACAAATGTAAATAATTTTACAATTGGATTCTAAAATGGATTTGGGCAAGGAATTGTAGGGAATGTGTGTGGCCCAAAGTGGAAGCTCATGAGGGTGTTTTTTAGGGTCACGAAAAGGTGAAAACTCAATAATTTGCACAAGATCATGTGGAAATTCTGTGAGTAAAGGATTATTTTTTAATGAATTTCTTGCAAGAATGGAAAAACACAAAGACATAAGCCAAGTCGTCCCAGATTTCGGAAAGCTACAAATAAAAATATCAGAAGATTGAGCCATAAAGTGTTCTTGAGCAAACATGACGCCTTCTAACAACCTTGGAATGTTCCAAAAGCCCTGGTAGTTATGGAATTGTTCAGAATGTTGCCAAATATTGGTTTGAGGAAGGGATGAGATTATCTCTTTATATTTTGTATGGTTTATTTTAGACATGATAGTTTCTGAAGTAGAGGAATCACTTGTTGGCTCCATGATTGTAAGAGTGGAAATACAGGGCAACAATCCATTATATGGAGAGGGTGATGTTCTATAGGAAGCTTTTGGAGAATGAGTTGGCAATAGAAGAAAGTGGAAGAATGAGTTGGAAAGTAAAATAAACAAAATGATTAATTGCATTATGGAGGGACAGGCTTTCACTGACAAATTATATAAGCTTTAGTAGCTAATTTAATTAAATAAAATAAATAAATAAATAAATAAACAAAAGCAATATTTAAAATTATTATTTTATTGTATACTTTGTTTTTATTAAAATCATATATATATATATATAGACCCAACTAATTTTGTACAAACTTTTTAACCCAACTAATGTGATATCATCTTATTTGTCATATTTTTTTTAAAAAAAGTGTACTATATAAAATGTTTTCCAATATAATGATACGGTATCAGTTGGATTAATAAGTTGGGATAATAATATAGGATTGTATGGTATTACCTTTGAAAAAATTTGTCTATTGACTGAAATTTGTTGCTTTATAGGCTTGATTTGATTGATTTGATTTAATTGTTGGATTTATTGATTGGGATTTTGCTTTTGTAGCATTTTTCTCTTTTTATAACTTTTTGAAAAGTAAATATTGTTAAAGTATTTCCAATAATATTTTTTATTTTAAAAAGTATATTTTATTGAATAGATCATATCTTATATGATAAAGAATAGAAAATTTTATTTAATTTCAATAGACTCTCCTTATTTTGCTCTTGATTTTATGTTAACTTCTCAATATAGATTTAGGAAAACTAACCTTAAAAAATGCTAACTATTAACGTTGGAGGATCCATTTTTATATTAATCACTTAATATATTTGTATTTAATCAATGTGTGATATATTCTTAACAACTCCTCAAGTGACAACTAAGCGAAAGTAATTTTTGATAGCAAATTTATGATATGGACTGGCTTGATAGAATTGAAAACCCAACACGGGCGAAGAAATAAATTTTGAAAGTTCATCACCGGGTAAAAGATAATTGAAAGAAATCCACCATGGGGAAATTTAAACCAGGAAATATATCAAAAATTAAAAGAGAATTAATTCCAGTCCAAATTATGATAGAATATAAAGGTGATGAAAAGATCAATTAGGCTCTAATACCATGTTAAATTTTTAATATAGATTTGGGAGAACCAATCTTAAAAATATCAGAAGATTGAGCCATAAAGTGTTCTTGAGCAAACATGACGCCTTCTAACAACCTTGGAATGATCCAAAAGCCCTGGTAGTTATGGAATTGTTCAGAAAGTTGCCAAATATTGGTTTGAGGAAGGGATGAGATTATCTCTTTATATTTTGTATGGTTTGTTTTAGACATGATAGTTTCTGAAGTATAGGAATCACTTGTTGGCTCCATGATTGTAAGAGTGGAAATGCAGGGCAACAATCCATTCTATAGGAAGCTTTTGGAGAATGAGTTGGCAATAGAAGAAAGTGGAAGAATGAGTTGGAAAGTAAAATAAACAAAATGATTAATTCCATTATGGAGGGACAGGCTTTCCCTGTCAAATTATATAAGCTTTAGTAGCTAATTTAATTAAATAAAATAAATAAACAAAAGCAATATTTAAAATTATTATTTTATTGTATATTTTGTTTTTATTAAAATCATATATATATATATATATATATATATATATATATATATATATATATATATATATATATAGACCCAACTAATTTTGTACAAACTTTTTAACCCAACTAATGTGATATCATCTTATTTTTCATATTTTTTTTTAAAAAAAGTGTACTATATAAAATGTTTTCCAATATATTGAGATACAGTATTAGTTGGATTAATAAATTGGAATAATAATATTGGATTGTATGGTATTACCTTTGAAAAAATTTGTCTATTGACTGAAATTTGTTGCTTTATAGGCTTGATTTGATTGATTTGATTTAATTGTTGGATTTATTGATTGGGATTTTGCCTTTGTAGCATTTTTCTCTTTTTATAACTTTTTGTAAAGTAAATATTGTTAAAGCATTTCCAATAATACTTTTTATTTTAAAAAATATATTTTATTCAATAGAGAATATCTTATATGATAAAGAATAAAAAATTTTATTTAATTTCAATAGACTCTCCATATTTTGCTTTTGATTTTATGTTAACTTCTCAATATAGATTTACGAAAACTAACCTTAAAAAATACTAACTATTAACGTTCGAGGATCCATTTTTATATTAATCACTTAATATATTTGTATTTAATCAATGTGGGATATATTCTTAACAACTCCTCAAGTGACAACTAGGCGAAAGTAATTTTTGATAGCAAATTTATGATATGGACTGGCTTGATAGAGTTGAAAACCCAACATGGGCGAAGAAATAAATTTTGAAAGTTCATCATCGGGTAAATGATAATTGAAAGAAATCCACCATGGGGAAATTTAAACCAGGAAATATATCAAAAATTGAAAGAGAATTAATTCCAGTCCAAATTATGATAGAATATAAATGTGATGAAAAGATCAATTAGGCTATGATACCATGTTAAATTTTTAATATAGATTTGGGAGAACTAATCTTAAAAGCTAACTGTTAAGGTTGGGGTGTATATTTTTATATTAATCACTTAATATTTTTGTATTTAATCAATGTAGGATAGAATTTTAACAACTCTCTCAAGTGGCAACAAGGTGAACACAATTTTTTATTAAGTCCAGTTGATATTTACAAATTTATGACATGGACTAGGTTGATACAGTTGAATGCCTAACATAGGTGAAAAATTATATTTGAAAGCACGTCACCGAGCAAAAAATAATTGAATGAAACTCTCCATGAGTCAAGAAGAATTGAAAGAAACCCACCATGGGGCAGGAAAACCAAATCAAACTTAGAATATACCGAAAATTGAAAGAAAAATTGAAATCCCAGTTCAAATTATGATATAATAGAACGCAGTGTAAGGACTGGTTAAACTCTGATACCATATCTTGATACTTCTTCATTGCATCAATGGCACCACATTTGTGTGAGGCCTCGCCCGAGCACCAGTCTAGTCCTCTAGAGCGAACCAAGATGCTCATTCAAATTTAGACTCACGGTGGAACCTCGGGTTCGGATTTGGTTGATTTTGAAAATGATTTTAGGAATCGCCACCCTAATTTATTTTTAAATGGAAAAATTAAGGAAAAACCCAATTTGACTCCAATTTATTAATTTTTTACTTTAATTTGCCCATGGATAAAATCACTAGCTTCGAACGAGGTTGAGCTCAGAAACTAGGTTTTTGGTTTTAAATAATCAAAATTTGGCTCTTAAGTTTAATTTGACTTTGAAAAATTGATTTCATGAATGATAAATATTATATTATAATGCATGAGCATGGCATGAGTGCAATGAGAAAATTAAAATGAAACATTCATAGATTACATTAATTAAAAAAGGGGAAAAAGGATTAATTAGGATTTGGATTTGAGATTTGGATTTAGATTCCAAATGTGCCTACGTACCCTATTTAATAAGGATCAAAACCCACGTAGTTCGTTCCATGATTAGGTGGAGGGGTTTAGGAGTTGATCGGATTGAATTTGGTTTGAATGTTTTGAGGGTGAGGAAAAAGGCTAACACCTTTGCTCTTGGTGGACGGAGAGTTTTACTGGACCGAAATTCAATTTTATCGGAACCAAGTGATTAGATTGATTTAAGGGATTAGTTAATTAATTAAAATGATTAATTAACTAATCAATGTGATGAAATGGATGAATGGATAGATGGATTAATTAATTAAAAATGATTAATTAATTAATTTGGATGAGAGGTGGATTTAAAAAATGGATTAATTTGATTTTAGAGAAAAAAGTGAGTAATTAATTAATTAAAAAGATTAATTAATTGAGTAATTGATTTCACTTTTTTTAAAAAAAGATTTTTAGTTAATTAAAAAGATTAATTAACTTGGTTAGGGTGAGAAAATTAATTAATTAAAAAGATTAATTAATCAATTAGAGAGTGGTTAGAGGGAAAAAAAAGAGAGAAATTAGTAGATAACTATTAATACTAATTAAGAGGTGTGTAGAAATGAGAAGTGGAGGGAGGTATTTATAGGAAAAGTGGGTGAGGGTAGTTTGGGAAGTGAAAAAGTAAAAAGATTAAAAGGGTAGGACTGAAAAAATACTAAAAAATCATATTGGAGACATTTTAAAAACTGCAAAAAGAGTAGTGGGGACAGCACCACTAGAGGACTTGGCGGCGTTGCGAAAGCCAAAGGCGCCATCGGCCCCTCTAGCGGTGGCTGACGTGGCTTTTTTTTTTTTTTTTTTTAGAGATTGGTTGTTGGTTTGGGATATTTGGATGTTTGATATCAATGTAATTGAATGCTAAAAAAATTTTATTTCGGGGGCTGCCCGCTAACCAGTTAACGGGACTACTGTAACAGCTCTGCATAGTACATTAAACTCAGCAATTGCTAAAGTTGCATTTGGATAATGAGGGTTCACAATTTGCAATAAGGATAATAAGAACAGTTTGGCAATGGGCTTAAAATCGTCAATTCATCCCACAAGATTTTAAGATGAGTAAAATAATCAGTTACCAAAGTGTCTCCATGCTGGTATGAGAAGATTTCCTATACATAATTAACCATAAATTATGTAACAAATTAGTATTGTTTAGTCAGGAAAGTTACAACTGTAAAGCTAGCTTAGTTTGTTAGTTAGTTTTTCATTTGTTTAGTCACATGTTCTTAATGTATATGAAACAAACTCTATAAGTCAATGTTCAGTAGAGAATCCATTTTCAATCAGTCAAAAAAGTTTTCATGGTATCAACGCAAAATTCTTTTGCTTATAGAATTCTCTCCTTTCTTTCTTTCATTTTCTGAGTTTTTCTTTTGGAATCTAGTGTTTTTCCTCTGATTTTTTCCCAGCAAACAAACACATTCTTTCAATTTCACTTTCTCTCTTTCAATGGCTACTTGTTCTGACACTAGTTTGAGAGCAAAAGAACAAATTTTGAGTCCTTACTACCTTCATCCTAATGAAAACCCTTCTCTCATCTTAGTTATACCACCTCTGACAGACCCTGACTATCATTCTTGGTTTCACGCCATAAAAATGGCTTTACCCTCTAAGAATAAACTGCAATTTGTGGATGGTTCCATTTCAGTTCCAATTACAACTGATGCACTTTACTCAACATGGAAAAGGGGTAATAAAATGGTGCTTTCATAGATTCTCAAAACTTTTTCTCCATCTATAGCACATAGTGTCATTTAGCTCGATAATGCCTCTGATATTTGGAAGGATCCTAAAGATCATTTTTCATAAAGAGACCATTTCAAAATCTCAGATTTGCAATAGGAAATCTTCTCATATCAGTAAAGAGACACTTTGGTAACTGGTTATTTTACTCATCTTAAAATCTTGTGGGATGAGTTCATGATTTTAAGGCCATTGCCAAACTGTTCGTGTGATCCTTACTGTAAATGTGGTGATGTTGATGCAATGAAGAAGTATCAAGATAATGATTATGTTATCAGGTTTTTGAAGGGTTTAAATGAGCATTTTGCCACTGTTAGGTCTCAAATCCAAAGTATCAAGAGAATGATTATGCTTATGGAACCTTTACCGCCAATCAACAGAGTTTTTGGTTTAGTTACACAATATGAATGGCAGTTATTGAATCAAAAGTCTGTTACTCAAGAATCTATTGTATTTGCTGCAAAATTTTTTCCAAACCCTAATGATTTTAGTCAAACTGCAAGTTCATTTCATTCTAGTGGGAACAACACTAATCAGAACAAGAAGCAATACAATTCTAGTTTTCATACTAAGTATAAGAAACCACTCTACACATTTTGTAGGTATCTTGGTCATACCATTGATAGCTGCTACAAGAAGCATAGTTATCCTCTTGGTTTTAATTCAAGATTTCAGCCTCCTATAGCTAATGTCAATCAAGTGGAATGTTGTGGTGTAGAGTATGGTCATGAATATCATTATGAATCTTTTGGCATTAATTAGTCTATTGTGCATAGTCTATCTTCTACTATAAGTATGTATTCCACTGCTAGAAATTCATATTCTGCTGGAATCTCATATCCATCTGATCCTATGGTATATAACAAGATGAATCATTCCTAAAGGTCTCCTCATCTATTAAAGCTTTTCCATTCACTCATAAGCAATATCAAGAGTTATTATCTTTACAACAATCATCACTCAACCCAAATTCCCTACACATATCAGTAGCCCACTCTAATGCCCTCAATTCCACTCTACTGTAGCATATTGCCTCTGATATGTCACTCTCTACTTTAAATAATCAATACCTTTGGATTATGGATACTCGAGCCATTGACCGTATTTGTTATTCTTTAAAATTTTTTCAATCTTATAAACTAGTTGCACATTACTTTGTTAAAATTTCCAATAATGAACTCATTCCTGTATCTCACATTGGTACTATTTACTTTACTGATAAATTTGTTTTGCACAATGCTCTTCATATTCTACAATTTACATATAATCTCATATCCATTAGCAAATTAACTCTCTATTCTTAATGTTCCCTTTCTTTTTTGTCTGAATTTTGTCACATTCAGGATCTGTAGACACTGGAGATTATTGGATTAGCTAGACAAGTGGATGGTTTATATCAGCTAGTAGAACCTACTTTTCTAACTTCTGTTCATACTTTTATTATTCCTTTTGTTAATTCTTCTTATGTCATTCCTTCTTTTGCCTTGTCGCATTTTAGATTAGGGCATGTCTCCATATGTAGAATCAAACAATCGCAGAAATTGAATAATCAAATTACTATTTCTAATTCTCATGTTTGTGACTATTGTCCTCTTGCTAAACAAAAAAAATTTACCCTTTCCTATTAGTACTTCTTCTACTCATACACTTTTTCACTTGATTCATGTGGATATATGGGGACCTGTTGAACCATCTTTTACTAGTCATTATTACTTTCTCTTTGTTATTGATGATTATACTAGATACACTTGGCTATGTTTGATGAAATCAAAATCTGAAACTAGAAAATTGCATATTATTTTTTTTTCTCTTGTTCAAAACCAATTTCATACAAAAATCAAAACCATTCGATTAGATAATGGACTAGAATTTAATGTGCCAGACTTCTATGGTACTCAAGGTATTATACATCAAGCCTCTTGTGTAGAGACACCTCAACAAAATAGTATGGTTAAAAGGAAGTATAAACATATCCTCAATATATCTAGAGCTTTAAGATTTCATAGTTATCTTCCTTTGTCCTTTTAGAATTTCTATTTTTTTCATGTTGTGTTCCTTATTAATATAACTCCTATCCCAATGCTTCATGAATTAACTCATTTTAAAAAAATTGTATGGATTTCCTCCAAACCTTTTTGATCTAAAGGTTTTTTGGTTGTCTTTCTTTTGCTTTAACTCTTACTAGAAATAGGAAGAAATTTGATCCTAAGGCTCCAAATGTGTTTTTTTAGGCTACCAAACTGATGCCAAAGGTTATAAACTCTAAGATCACAACTCATTCAATTTTTCTGTCTAAATATGTCATATTTTCTGAAATATTTTCCCCTTTCATAATTCAAAATCCCATTCTTCAGTCGATAACTTTGTTGTCCCACTTCTTTATAATTCTACTTCCTATTTAGATTTCTTCTCCCTCTCCCTTATCTTCTAATCTTCTTCCTGATTCTTTTCCCACTTAAACTCCATTTGATTTAATGGATTCACCATCTTCTTCCTAAGAAACATCAAACAAAGCTGCAGCCTCACCTTCACAGCCTCCTTCCTCTCCTCTTCTTGACCAATCTACCAGAAGATACCATAGATAACACCATCCACCTATATATTTGAAGGATTATCATTGCAAGCTAGCATCCTCTTTGTCTAAGTCTCATTCACTCATCTCAACTACTACAGATAAAATACCAAGTACACCTTATTCTTTAACTCAAGTTCTTTCTTATGCTAATATGTCCCGATCTTATTAAGCTTTTTAATCACCATAACCACTATACCCGAACCAAAAACTTATAAAGAGGCCATCAAGGATAGAAACTGGCAGACTGCTATGCAAGCTGAGTTAAAAGCTCTTGAAGACAACAATACTTGGGAATTAACTTCTTTACCCCTTAAGAAATAGCTAATTGGCTATAAATTGGTGTTTAAGGTAAAATATAATGTTAGTGGGAGCCTTGAAAGGTATAAGGCCAGACTTGTGGCCAAGGGATACACACAACAAGATAGTGTTGACTACCTGAATGCTATATTTGACTATATTTGGTTTATAGAATAGCCAAAGAATAGAATAGCTATTCTATATAGAATAGTTATTCTAAACTTTGGTTCAAATTTTAGACTAGAATACTAATCCCATAAAATAGCAATTCCACAATTTTCATGAAATACATATTCCACAAAAAAATTAAAAAATTAGTATTCTTTAGATTATGAAATAGAGTATTTTCATTTTTACCCTTAAAAAATATTGGCAAGCTCAAATTCACAACTATCGCTTGTTTTTTTTTTTTTCAGATTTTTATTTTTTAAATTTTAAGTCAAATAAAAATTTTATTTATTATACATTTAAATTATTTCTTAAATAAAATTTGGTAAAATTATATTTAATTTATTATTAATAGTGAAATTAATTTACAAGGATATTATGGTCATTTATGTGAATAAAATAATTATTTTATACTATGAACCAAATTATGAAATTAGAATAATTATTCTATTTCTATCATATTCTATTTTTTAAGAATAATTAATCTATTATTTGTACATTTTATTTTAAGAACCAAACGTAGCCTTAATTCTGCTAAATGATGTGTCCCACCTTGATATAGGATTGGATTAGTCTCCAACTCTTCTAACAGAATCAGTCTTATCATGTGAAAATTCAAAGAGTAAAGGATTAGTTTTTGATCAATCATGGAAACTACACCATATTCTTTAATTATGTGGACAAAATATTAAAATTACGAGCTTATCAGAAAGCCAGCTTCATAATTTACTGATTATTTTAAATCACAAATTGATTTTTATACCTTTAAAAAAATCTGATTGTTGGAATATTAGAAGCAAGTTCACAAAATCAATAATTTATTTTTTATGTTTTTTACCAAAAGATGTTATAATACAATGCAAATATCTTACAAACAGATAATATGTGAAGATACAAATCCAAATTAATAATCACATATACTTCATCAAATAACCAGTACACATTTACAAGGCCAGCTGAGCTAGGTCTCATCTGCAAGACTATCTCCCCTGGAAAAAAAAAATCATCAAACGAAAAATCCCATTAAGGAAATAAAAATAAATTACATATGTCCAAAAGTACATCGATTAGTAGAGATCAATAATTATTGAATAACTAAACGAAACAAATTAAGAAGATGAAACCACCACAAACCAGTAAAGAGAAGAAACACATTATGGCTTCATTTGTAAAACTCGCAAAGCCAAGCCAGAGCCACTGAACTTCTGATTTGTTATTTTGTCAATATGAGCTGCCATTTCAGTTGTCAAATAGTTCTTCCAATCGCCAATCTTACCTTTCCTAAAAAATGCATCATGCCCGATCTTCACGGGGAATGCAGTGCTATATTCTTTACTCTTATTCACCTCCAAATTGCTTAGATTCTCAAAGCTACACAAATTGATGATTTTTTGCACCAATTCTTTTCTCTCTTCTTCCATAGAAAAAGGGCAACCCATGAACTCAGCCAATCTTTTTACATAGAGAAAGGTATCATTTTGCAAATCTTCATATTTAATGAAGAGTATTTTCTCAGGAAATTGAAGGCTTGCTTTCCAATACCCTAAAATATGGTCCCAATAAGGTCCATAATTAGAAACACCTTTACAAAAATGGTCAAATGCATCTTCCAATGATTCCTCAATTGAACCTCCAACTTTACGAGAAAAGTTTCACTTTGAAATAAGCACATCCTTAGGATCCCTACAAATGTAAATAATTTTACAATTGGATTCTAAAATGGATTTGGGCAAGGAATTGTAGGGAATGTGTGTGGCCCAAAGTGGAAGCTCATGAGGGTGTTTTTTAGGGTCACGAAAAGGTGAAAACTCAATAATTTGCACAAGATCATGTGGAAATTCTGTGAGTAAAGGATTATTTTTTAATGAATTTCTTGCAAGAATGGAAAAACACAAAGACATAAGCCAAGTCGTCCCAGATTTCGGAAAGCTACAAATAAAAATATCAGAAGATTGAGCCATAAAGTGTTCTTGAGCAAACATGACGCCTTCTAACAACCTTGGAATGTTCCAAAAGCCCTGGTAGTTATGGAATTGTTCAGAAAGTTGCCAAATATTGGTTTGAGGAAGGGATGAGATTATCTCTTTATATTTTGTATGGTTTATTTTAGACATGATAGTTTCTGAAGTACAGGAATCACTTGTTGGCTCCATGATTGTAAGAGTGGAAATACAGGGCAACAATCCATTATATGGAGAGGGTGATGTTCTATAGGAAGCTTTTGGAGAATGAGTTGGCAATAGAAGAAAGTGGAAGAATGAGTTGGAAAGAAAAATAAACAAAATGATTAATTGCATTATGGAGGGACACTTTAGTAGTTAATTAAATAAAATAAAATAAAATAAAATAAATAAACAAAAGCAATATTTAAAATTATTATTTTATTGTATATTTTGTTTTTATTAAAATCATATATATATATATATATATATACCCAACTAATTTTGTACAAACTTTTTAACCCAACTAATGTGATATCATTTTATTTGTCATATTTTTTTTAAAAAAAGTGTACTATATAAAATGTTTTCCAATATAGTGATACAATATTAGCTGAATTAATAAGTTGAGATAATAATATTGGATTGTATGGTATTACCATTGAAAAAATTTGTCTATCGACTGAAATTTGTCGCTTTATAAGCTTGATTTGATTGATTTGATTTAATTGTTGGATTTACTGATTGGGATTTTGCCTTTGTAGCATTTTTCTTTTTTTATAACTTTTTGGAAAGTAAATATTGTTAAAGCATTTCCAATAATACTTTTTATTTTAAAAAGTATATTTTATTCAATAGAGAATATCTTATATGATAAAGAATAGAAAATTTTATTTAATTTCAATAGACTCTCCATATTTTGCTCTTGATTTTATGTTAACTTCTCAATATAGATTTAGGAAAACTAACCTTAAAAAATGCTAACTATTAACGTTGGAGGATCCATTTTTATATTAATCATTTAATATATTTGTATTTAATCAATGTGGGACATATTCTTAAGAACTCCTCAAGTGACAACTAGGCGAAAGTAATTTTTGATAGCAAATTTATGATATGGACTGGCTTGATAGAATTGAAAACCCAACACAGGCGAAGAAATAAATTTTGAAAGTTCATCACCGGGTAAAAGATAATTGAAAGAAATCCACCATGGGGAAATTTAAACCAGGAAATATATCAAAAATTGGAAGAGAATTAATTCCAGTCCAAATTATGATAGAATATAAAGGTGATGAAAAGATCAATTAGGCTATGATACCATGTTAAATTTTTAATATAGATTTGGAAGAACCAACCTTAAAAGCTAACTGTTAAGGTTGGGGTGTATATTTTTATATTAATCACTTAATATTTTTGTATTTAATCAATGTAGGATAGAATTTTAACAATCCTCTCAAGTGGCAACTAGGTGAACACAATTTTTCATTAAGTCCAGTTGATATTTACAAATTTATGACATGGACTAGGTTGATACTGTTGAATGCCTAACATAGGTGAAAAATTATATTAGAAAGCACACCACCTAGCAAAAAATAATTGAATGAAACTCTCCATGAGTCAAGAAGAATTGAAGGAAACCCACCATGGGGCAAGAAAATCAAATCAAACTTAGAATATACCAAAAATTGAAAGAGAAATTGAAATTCCAGCTCAAATTATGATATAATAGAATATGGTGTAAGGACTGGTTAAACTCTGATACCATATCTTGATACTTCTTCATTGCATCAATGGCGCCACATTTGTGTGAGGCCTCCCCCGAGCAGCAGCCCAGTCCTCTAAAGAGAACCAGGATGCTTATTCAGATTTAGACTCACAGTGGAACCTCGGGTTCGGATTTGGTTAATTTTGAAAGTGATCTTAGGAGTCGCCACCCTAATTTATTTTTAAATGGAAAAATTAAGGAAAAACCCAATTTGACTCCAATTTATTGATTTTTTACTTTAATTTGCCCATGGATAAAATCACTAGCTTCGAACGAGGTTGAGCTCAGGAACTAGGTTTTTGGTTTAAATAATCAAAACTTAGCTCTTAAGTTTAATTTGACATTGAAAAATTGATTTCATGAATGATAAATATTATATTATAATGCATGAGCATGGCATGAGTGCAATGAGAAAATTAAAATGAAACATTCATAGAGTACATTAATTAAAAAAGGGGAAAAAGGATTTATTAAGATTTGGATTTAGATTTTAAATGTGCCTACGTACCCTATTTAATAAGGATCAAAACCCATGTAGTTCGTTCCATAATTAAGTGGAGGAGTTTAGGAGTTGATCAGATTGAATTTGTTTTGAATGTTCTGAGAGTGAGGAAAAAGGCTAATACCTTTACTCTTGGTGGGCAGAGAGTTTTACAGGACTGAAATTCAATTTTATCGGAACCAAGTGATTAGATTGATTTGAGAGATTAGTTAATTAATTAAAATGATTAATTAACTAATTAATGTGATGAAATGGATGGATGGATAGATGGATTAATTAATTAAAAATGATTAATTAATTAATTTGGATGAGAGGTGGATTTAAAAAAGGGATTAATTTGATTTTAGAGAAAAAAAGTGATTAATTAATTAATTAAAAAGATTAATTAATTAATTAATTGAGTAATTGATTTTGATTTTCTAAAAAAAAGGATTTTTAGTTAATTTAAAAGATTAATTAACTTGGTTAGGGTGAGAAAATTAATTAATTGAAAAGATTAATTAATTAATTAGAAAGTGGTTAGAGGGAAAAAAAAGAGAGAAATTAGTAGATAACCATTAATACTAATTAAGAGGTGTGTAGAAATGAGAAGTGGAGGGAGGTATTTATAGGAAAAGTGGGTGAGGGTAGTTTGGGAAGTGGAAAAGTGAAAAGTTTAAAAGGGTAGGACTAGAAAAATACTGAAAAATCATATTGGAGGCATTTTAAAAACTGCAAAAAGAGTAGTGGGGACAGCGCCACTAGAGGACTCGGCGGCGTTGCGAAAGCCAAAGGCGCCGTCGGCCCCTCTGGCGGTAGCTGACGTGGCTTTTTTTTTTCTATTTTTTTTAGAGATTGGTTATTGGTTTGGGATATTTGGATGTTTGATAGCAATGTAATTGAATGCTAAAAAAATTTTATTTTGGAGACTGCCCGCTAACCAGTTAACGGGACTACTATAACAGCTCCGCGTAGTACGTTAAACTCATCAATTGCTAAAGTTGCATTTGGATAATGAGGGTTCACAATTTGCAGTAAGGATAATAAGAACAATTTGGCAATGGGCCTAAAATCATCAATTCATTCCACAAGATTTTAAGATGAGTAAAATAATCAGTTACTAAAGTGTCTCCATGCTGGAATGAGAAGATTTCCTATACATAATTAACCATAAATTATGTAACAAATTAGTATTGTTTAGTCAGCAAAGTTACAACTATAAAGCTAGCTTAGTTTGTTAGTTAGTTTTTCATTTGCTTAGTCACATGTTCTTAATGTATATGAAACAAACTCTATAAGTCAATGTTTAGTAGAGAATCCATTTTCAATAAGTCAAAAAAGTTTTCATGGTATCAAAGCAAAATTCTTTTGCTTCTAGAATTCTCTCCTTTCTTTCTTTCATTTTATGAGTTTTTCTTTTGGAATCTAGTGTTTTTCCTCTGATTTTTTCCCAGCAAACAAACACATTCTTTCAATTTCACTTTCTCTCTTTCAATGGCTACTTGTTCTGATGTTGGTTTGAGAGCAAAAGAACAAATTTTGAGTCCTTACTACCTTCATCCTAATGAAAACCCTTCTCTCATCTTAGTTATACCACCTCTGATAGGCCCTGACTATCATTCTTGGTTTCACGCCATGAAAATGGCTTTACTCTCTAAGAATAAACTGCAATTTATGGATGTTTCCATTTCAGCTCCAATTACAACTGATGCACTTTACTTAACATGGAGAAGGGGTAATAAAATGGTGCTTTCATAGATACTCAAAGCTTTTTCTCCATCTATAGCACATAGTGTCATTTAGCTCGATAATGCCTCTGATATTTGGAAGGATCCTAAAGATCATTTTTCATAAAGAGACCATTTCAAAATCTCATATCTGCAATAGGAAATCTTCTCATATCAGTAAGGAGAAACTTTGGTAACTGGTTATTTTACTCATCTTAAAATCTTATGGGATGAGTTCATGATTTTAAGGCCATTGTCAAAGTGTTCTTGTGATCCTTACTGTAAATGTGGTGATGTTGATGCAATGAAGAAGTATCAAGAGAATGATTATGTTACCAGGCTTTTGAAGGGTTTAAATGAGCATTTTGCCACTGTTAGGTCTCAAATCCAAAGTATCAAGAGAATGATTATGCTTATGGAACCTTTACCGCCAATCAATAGAGTTTTTGGTTTAGTTACATAATATGAATCGCAGTTGTTGAATCATAAGTATGTTACTCAAGAATCTATTGTATTTGCTAGAAAATTTTTTCCAAACCCTAATGATTTTAGTCAAACTACAAGTTCTTTTCATTCTAGTGGGAACAACACTAATCAGAATAAGAAGCAACACAATTCTAGTTTTCATACTAAGTATAAGAAACCACTCTACACATTTTGTAGGTATCTTGGTCATACCATTGATAGCTGCTACAAGAAGCATAGTTATCCTCCTGGTTCTAATTCAAGATTTCGACCAAGATTTCAGCCTCCTATAGCTAATGTCAATCAAGTGGAATGTTGTGGTATTGAGTATGGTCATGAATATCATTATGAATCTATTAGTTAATTAGTCTTTTGTGCATAGTCTATCTTCTACTATAAGTATGTATCCCACTACTAGAAATTCATATTCTGCTGGAATCTCATATCCATCTGATCCTATGGTATATAATATCCATCTGATCTTATGGTATATAACAAGATGAATCATTCCCAAAGGTCTCCTCATCTATTGAAGCTTTTCCATTCACTCATAAGCAATATCAAGAGTTATTATCTTTGTTACAATCATCACTCAACCCAAATTCCCTACACATATCAGTAGCCCACTCTAATGCCCTCAATTCCACTCCACTGCAGCATATTGCCTCTGATATGTCACTCTCTACTTTAAATAATCAAAACCTTTGGATTATGGATACTCGAGCCATTGACCATATTTGTTATTCTTTAAAATTTTTTCAATCTTATAAACTAGTTGCACATGACTTTGTTAAACTTTCCAATAATGAACTCATTCCTGTATCTCACATTAGTACTATTTACTTTACTGATAAATTTGTTTTGCACAATGTTATTCATATTCTGCAATTTACATATAATCTCATATCCATTAGCAAATTAACTCTCTATTCTTAATGTTCCCTTTCTTTTTTGTCTCAATTTTGTCACATTTAGGATCTATATACACTGGAGATTGTTGGATTAGCTAGACAAGTGGATGGTTTATATCAGCTAGTAGAACCTACTTTTCTAACTTTTGTTCATACTTCTATTATTTCCTTTTGTTAATTCTTCTTATGTCATTCCTTCTTTTGCCTCGTCGCATTTTAGATTAGGGCATGTCTTCATATGTAGAATCAAACAATCATAGAAATTGAATAATCAAATTACTATTTCTAATTCTCATGTTTGTGACTATTGTCCTCTTGCTAAACAAAAAAAATTTACCCTTTCCTATTAGTACTTCTTCTACTCATACACTTTTTCACTTGATTCATATGGATATATGGGGACTTATTGAACCATCTTTTACTAGTCATTATTACTTTCTCTTTGTTTTTTATGATTATACTAGATACACTTGGCTATGTTTGATGAAATCAAAATCTGAAACTAGAAAATTGCTTATTATTTTTTTTTCTCTTGTTCAAAACCAATTTCATAAAAAAATCAAAACCATTCGATTAGATAATGGACTAGAATTTAATGTGCCAGACTTCTATGGTACTCAAGGTATTATACATCAAACCTCTTGTGCCACTTCTTTATAATTCTACTTCCTATTTAGATTTCTTCTCCCTCTTCCTTATCTTCTAATCCTCTTCTTGATTCTTTTCCTACTTAAACTCCATTTGATTTAATGGATTCACCATCTTCTTCCTAAAAAACATCAAACCAAGCTGCAGCCTCACCTTCACAGCCTCCTTCCTCTCCTCTTCTTGACTAATCTACCAGAAGATACCATAGATAACACCATCCACCTATATATTTGAAGGATTATCATTGCAAGCAAGCATCCTTTTTGTCTAAGTCTCATTCACTCATCTCAGCTACTACAGATAAAATACCAAGTACACCTTATTCTTTAACTCAAGTTCTTTCTTATACTAATCTGTCTTGATCTTCTTCAGCTTTTTAATCAGCATAACCACTATACTAGAACCAAAAACTTATAAAGAGGCCATCAAGGATAGTAACTAGCAGAGTGCTATGCAAGCTGAGTTAAAAGTTCTTGAAGACAACAATACTAGGAAATTAAGTTCTTTGCCCCTTAAGAAATAGCTAATTAGCTATAAATTGGTGTTTAAGGTAAAATATAATGTTAGTGGGAGCCTTGAAAGGTACAAGCCAGACTTGTGGCCAAGGGATACACACAACAAAATAGTGTTGACTACCTGAATGCTTTTTCACCTATTGCCAAAATGACAATAAAGTATAGCCCTTCTTACTATTTATGCTATACAAAATTGGTGCTTGAAGTAGTTAGATATCAATAATGCCTTCTTACATGGAGAACTCCATGAAGAAGTTTACATGCAGCTTCCTCTAAGACTTCATTCCCCTCAGCCCAATCAAGTATGCCATTTACTTAAATCCCTATATGACCTTAAGCAAGCTAGCAGACAATGGTATGAGAAACTTTCTCAAGCCTTTCTTCAACTCAATTTTGATCATGCTCATTATGATTCTTCTTTATTCATTAAGAAGTCTATTGCATCCTCTATTGCCATTTTAATATATATTGATGATGTGATTCTTGTTGGGGATTCAATTTCTACAATTCAAGAAAGAAAACAATTTCTTTAATCTTCTTTTAACATTAAAGATCTTGGATCATTGAGATTTTTTATTGGCTTTGATATAAAAAGAACTACAGTTGGAGTCTCTATTTGTCAGAGGAAGTATACCTTAGAACTTCTCGATGACATTGGCTTTCTTGGTTCTAAGAATTCCAAGACTCCAATGCTACCTATAGATAGACATCTAGAACACTAGTCCCTTAATTCAAGATGTCACTTCCTAGAGGGCTCTTATAGGCAAGCTTCTTTATTTGACAAATACTAGACTAAATATAAGATTTTCTATTCAGCAACTTTACCAATTCCTTAACAAGCCTACAAAAGCTCATGTGACTGCTGCATATAAAGTCCTTTGATACCTTAAAGCATTCCTTAGTCAAGGACTTTTTTTCTCTGCTCAAACTAAGATGCAACTTAAAGGTTTTTTAGATTCTGATTGGGCAACTTATCATCTCACATGTAAATTGTTGTGATTTTTGCAAGTGCATAGATCATAAATAAGTAATATAGTAGTAAAATAAGTGTCAATCCTACGAGGAAGGGTTGACAAGTACCAAAACTATTGAATATTCTATTATTTACACTATCATACGAAAAGTCTTATGATTTAAATTAAACTAGATATTTAGTGTTATTGCACAGGTAAGTAAAGTGTAAATAATTGAACTAAAAAATACCACAAGATAAATTCCCAGGTAAGTGGAGGGGTCACAGTAATTCCACTTAAAAATCACTTTCCTAGACAGAATATTATCGAGATAAGTAATTTAGTAGTACAATAATTCACTAAAACTATACCCAACAATAGAATAATTCATTACAAAATCTAAAAAAAAACTAATTCAATATATGTAAATCCTAGGATTTAGATTTCATCAATTAATTACCTATGGTGTTCTTATGCTTGCTTGGTTGGTTTAATTTTATTAGAATTAATGATTAGATTTTCCCTTAATTATGTGAAGTTCTCTCTCAAGATAAATCACAAGTATTCACGTTAACCTTATGTCTACTCTCCTTATCACAAGCAATTAACGTAAACCCATTAAATTTTATGGAAATCCTTTTAACAATCACAAAGGAGTGTTCTTATCTCTAAGCAACACATACCCTAGGTCTAATATCTTAATGAACTAATATTATGCTTCCACTCTCACTACTTCACATAATATTTTTTAAACATGTAAATAGTGATCAAGTATTCACAAGCATTAAGTTCTAAAATAAAAGATTAATTCTAATAATAAAAATACTTAATCAATCAAACAGAGAACACCATAAAATAATCAAGAGATTAGATCTAAATCCTAGAAAAATAAATCTAGCTACTCATAATTAAAAGGAAAGAAACAATTAATTTAACAATAAACATAATAACAACTTATAATTAAATTCAAGAATAGAGTTTAGAAAGAACTTATTTTGAAATACAATCTTTGATAAACTCAAGTTTCCAAAAACTCCTCTTCTTGATCAAAATAACAATAAAAGAAATCTACTCTAAGAAAGCATATGAAAATCTCTCTACATCTAATTTTTACTACTTTGAATTATGATTTTGGAGAAGAGAGGTAATGCCTCTTTATAGGCAAATTCTATCTTCATTTTCAACTATATTATATCATTGATTACATCATTATTTTCATGACATCATCCCCTGTATCATTAATTTCACGACATCATCGCCTGTATCATTTATAAAATGACATCATTATCTGCATCATTTATAAAATGATATCATTGCCTGAGTCATGACATTATTGCATTATTGTGACATCATTTTGATTTATAAAAATAAAATAAAAATGCTAAGAACATATTATAATTTATTTATAAATTGTAGAACTATTTATTTCTAAAAACAAGTAATAATATTATTGCATTCTTAAGAACTGAGTTAAAATTTAAGTTTAAACAAATAAAATAACTCTAAAAATATAGAGTTATCATAAATCTATATCTAATTACTGCAATTTCATTTCTTCTTTGGTTTCTTTGAAGTCCAAAAAGCAAATCACAGTGGCCCGATTCTCATTTGAAGCTGAATATAGGCATTGGCATCTGCTTCATGTGAGGAACAATGGTTACTTTATTTGCTCAGAGATCTTCATCTTTCCCATTGACAATATTCTTTACTCTTTTGTGACAATCTCTCTGCCATTCATATTGCCTATAACTCAGTGTTTCATGAACGCACTAAACACATAGACATTGATTGTCATATGGTTTGTGAGAAGGTAGCTGCAAGAGTTGTTAAGTTGTTGCCTATGTCATCTCATCATCAACTAGCAGATTTTTTCACTAGAGCTCACCATGCCAACCAATTTCAAGAGTTCCTTAGCAAGCTTAGTGTTATTGACATATACACTCTAACTTCAAGGGGGTATTAACCATAAATTATGTAACTAATTAGTTTTGCTTAGTCAGCAAAGTTACAATTATACAGTTAGCTTAATTTGTCAATTTTTCATTTGCTTAGTCACATGTTCTTACTGTATATAAAATGAACTCTATAAGTCAATGTTCTCTGGAGAATTCATTTTCAATCAATCGAGAAAGTTTTCATTTTATTTTATCCCATAAGCATTAATTTTTTCAATTTTTAATTTTTTAAGTTTGTCCAATAAAAAAAATACTCAAATTATATATAATCAAGTGCATAGAAACTTGTCTTATATTAACTAAAGTTATAATAAAGAATGATATATGACTCTCTATATTTAGATAGTCAAACTAACTCTCTTCTTTATTTTTTAAAGATAAAGAGTCTATTAGAGTTTATTTTTTGAGATGAGGAGTGGTAAATACCTTTTTTTTTTTTTTTTTTTTTTTACCTTCTCTTATTTCTCCTCACTTTTCATAATGACACATAAAATAAACTTATGAATAATATATATCTATAAAATTTAATTTGCTTATGTGTCATCATAAGAAGAAAGAAGACAATATGAAAAGGTAAAGAATAGGAGGTATTTAGCACTCCTCTTTCGAGATAACTCTTTATAATAAAGAGTTTCAGATATATAAAGAGTGCATTAAGGATGTTGTTAACATCTTCTTTCCATTAACTCCTCTTTCTTAATTCCCTCCACATTCTTTTTGGCTCACACACGTCTATTAATTAGTGAACTTGGTGAAATTCTTTAAATTTTTTTTGTGCTGCACATATGAAAAATGTTGCCTAGGCTATTAAGATTAGCTTGCGGACTTCATTAAATATGGGCCAAATGACTAAATTATCCATTTATGGGCTCTTAAAATAATTGCACCTCTAAAATTACTTACAAGCTAGCTACACTCTTTTTCCAGTGCCAACAATAATATAAGATTGATTGTAATTTACAATACAAAATGAGAACAATATAATAAAACTTAAATAAAAAAATAAAAAAAAAAAACTCATGGATTATGATACAAAAAATTGTTAAACATTGATATAAATTTTAATTTTAATTAAAAAGTTTGTCAAATTATATATCAAATAATTTTATAGTATATACCCAAATAAAATGGAATATAAAATTCTGGTACCAAATATTTTATATTGCAAATAATGAGAGAGAAGAATAAATTATTTATGTACCACACGATAATGTGATAGAAAATCAAATTAAATTGGAATAAATAATTTATACACTAAATAGGTGTCGGATAACTTATATATATATATATATATATATATATATATATATATATATATATATATATATATATATATATAAAATTTCCCCTTTGTACTTATAACAATTGGTCACTTTGCCTCCTAACCTTTAATTTTAACCATTTTACCTCTCAAATTTGCAAAACGTTAAACACTCACCCCCTCCTTATCCACCCCCTCCTTATCCAGTCAGCAAGACGTTCATAATAAACGCATGCCAAGTTATAAAAAATGTCCATATCTATTGTTTTTTATTGGCCACATAGATAAATAATTAAATATTAATTAAATGAGAAAATAAATTTACAAAAATGACCTATTACTCTAATTAGCAAAGGGCAAACAAAGAAAAAATCCAAAAACCCCACTTCTTTTGATCTCTCTAAACCTGCCTCTAAAGCTGCAATCTGTAAAGATAATTTTAACTCTTAAAATTTCATAATTGGAATTGCTGAGGATGAAGAACTAAATTTGAAGAAAGTGAAATCATCATGTTTTTTATTGAGAAAGAAATTGAGAATCTGTTGCCTAAATCGAATAAAAAATTGGTGAGTTTAGATTTTGAGTTATTGAAATAGTTAATTTTTTTGTTTATTTGCATGCATTAGTGATTTTTGAGGGTTGAAAGTTAAATTTGAAATGGATTTTTTCAACAATAGTCAGTTTTGAACATTTGTTGCATGATTTCTACAAGTATACAAGTTGTGCCAAGTAATAGTGTGTGAATAAAGTGTCGAATCCAAATAAAGGGTTAACAAATATCAAAATTAAGATTACTCTATTATGTAGAAATTGAGAATTTGTTGCCTAAATCGAATAAAAAATTAGTGAGTTTAGATTTTGAGTTATTGAAAGAGTTAATTTTTTTGTTTCACTACAAAACAAATACAATTTACCGACTAAAAATTTTGTCGGTAAATTATGTTTTTTTAGTCGGTAAGATATATATAGCAACTATTTACCGACCAAAAAATTTAATTGGTATTTAACTTGTCGGTAACGCAATTTACCGACTAAATACAAAACTGTCGGTAATTACTGACGAAATTTTGGTCGGTAAATTATTTTTATATTGTCAGAAAAATAACTTTATATTGTCAAAATTTTTTTTGGGAAGACAATTTACCGACTAAATTTTTAGTTGATAATCTGTTGGTAAATTTTTATTTTTTTTTAAAATAAAAAATAGTTGGTAATTCATCGATAAAGGTTAAATAAATATTTTTCAAAAGTAAATATTTTATTGGTAATACGTCGGTAATTTTATAAATTAATTTTTAAAAAATAAAATATTTTGTCAGTAACCCGTCGGTAAAATTCTATTTTTTTTAAAAAATACATATTCTACAAAAAATAAGAATAATAATATAAAAAAATTAAAATTTTTAGAGTGAACATGAAAATTAAGTAATAAAAAGTTATAAAATAAATTAGGAAGCTTAAAGAATATAAAAAATGACTAAATTAAAAAAACTAAATTAAAATTATATTTCAAAACTATAAAAAGAATGAAATGAAGCTAAAATTAAGAGAGAAAATAATAAGAGTAAAAACGAAAAGGTAAGATAAATAATTTATTAAATTTATTTTTTTGTTTACTAATTTTATATAAAAAATTTAATAAAAAAATAAATTTAAGATAGCAAATAATTATTTTTTAAAAAATCACATTAACACTTTTTTATGGTATAAACAATTTAAGAAATATAAATAATAAATTATAAAAACTAAAAAATAAAAAAATTGAAATAAATTTATTAGATTTTTTGTATTGAAAGGTTTGAAATTTAAGAAATAAAATAGAAAAAAATAGAACATGAAACAAATAGTATATAAGTACTAAAGAGTATGAAAATATTAAGTGATAAAAAAGAAAATGAAGAAATAGTTAAAAGAGAAAGAAAAAAAAGAAATTTTATTTGTGAGAAATGGAGTGAAGAAATTGAGAGAAATATAAGAAAAAAGAAAGATAAGAAAAGGGAAAGAGAAGAAGTGTGGGAAAAAATGATGAGGAGGTTACGCCATTTACCGACTAATTACTGACAAAATTTCCGTCGGTAAATTTTTCAAATGAAAATTTGGAGGGAAATTTCCCTCAAAAATTTTTATTTACCGACAGATTACTGACTAAATTTCTATCGGTAATTTATTTTTTATTTTTTAAAAATCAAATGAAAATTTTGGAGGAAAATTTCTCTCCAAAATTTTCATTTACTGACTGATTACTGACTAAATTTCTGTCGGTAATTTTTTTTAAACATCAAATGAAAATTTGGAGGGAAATTTCCCTCCAAAAATTTTATTTACTGACAGATTATTTTGTCGGTAAATTAAAAAAAATTCTTTATAATTTACCGACTGAAATTTTAGTCGGTAAATTTAGTGACAAAAATTTTTGTCGGCAAATAGTAAAGTTTTTAATTAAATCAAAGAAAATTTTGCTTTTTAATTTAATGACTAAAATTTTTTGTTGGTAAATTAAAAAATATTTTATTTTTCAATTTACCGATTGAATAATGTTGTTAGCAAATTAGAAAGCTTTTGTAATTGAATTAAAAAAAATTGCTTTTGAAATTACTGACTAAAATTTTAAAATTTTAGTTGGTAATTTCAAAAATTTTTTCGGTAAATTAACAAATATTTTATTTTCTAATTTATCGACTAAATAATATTGTCAGTAAATTAGAAAGCTTTTGTAATTGAATTAAAGAAAATTTTGCCTTTTAATTTACCGACTAAAATTTTAGTCGGTAAATTTACTAACCAAAATTTTAGTTGGTAATTTCAAAAATTTTTTCGGTAAATTAACAAATATTTTGTTTTCTAATTTACCGACTGAATAATATTGTCGGTAAATTAGAAAGCTTTTGTAATTGAATTAAAGAAAATTTTGTTTTTTAATTTACCGACTAAAATTTTAGTTGGTAAATTTACTGACCAAAATTTTAGTCAGTAATTTCAAAATTTTTTCTGTAAATTAAAAAATATTTTGTTATCTAATTTATCGATTGGAAAATTGGTCAGTAAATTTACCAACGGAATAATATTGTCGGTAAATTAGAAAGCTTTTATAATTGAATTAAAGAAAATTTTGCCTTTTAATTTACCAACTAAACTTTTGGTCAGTAAATTTACCGATCAAAATTTTAGTCGGTAATTTCAAAATTTTTTTAATTTACCAACCAAAAATTTGATCAGTAAATTTACCGACGGAATAATATTGTTGGTAAATTAGAAAACTTTTATAATTGAATTAAAGAAAATTTTGCTTTTTAATTTACCGACTAAACTAATTTACCGACTAAAATTTTAGTCGGTAATTTCAAATTTTTTTTAATTTACCAACCAAAAATTTGGTCGGTAAATTTACCGACGGAACAATGTTGTCAGTAAATTAGAAAGCTTTTATAATTAAATTAAAGAAAATTTTGTTTTCTAATTTACCGACTAAAATTTTTGTCAGTAAATTTACCGATCAAAATTTTGGTCGATAAATTGTTGCTAATTTTTTGCACCATTTTTTTGCACCTTATTTAGTGATGAAATTTGATAGTCGGTAAATTTTTTGTTAGTAAACTATCAGTAGTTTGTTGGTAATTAAAAAAAAAAAAGAAAATTTTCATGTGTCGTTGGTATTCTGTTGGTAATTTAATAAATTTACTAACGAAATTATTTTTGTCGGTAAATTGTGATTTTTTTTTAATGTTTATTTGCATGCATTAGTGATTTTTGAGGGTTGAAAGTTAAATTTGAAATGGATTTTTTCAACAATAGTCAGTTTTGAACATTTATTGCTCAATTTCTACAAGTATACAGGTTGTGCCAAGTAATAGTGTGTGAATAGAGTGTCAAATCCAAAGGAAGGGTTAACAAATACCAAAATTAAGATTACTCTATTATTTAGAAAATCAATTATGAGAATTGATATTTTAAGCTAAAGTGAAATTCAAGTAAATAAATGATGATAAATATGAAATAAGATTAAAGGTTTAAGACTTAGAATTTATCAATTGATCACATATAATTTTTTTATAATTTTTAGATGGATTATTTTTGATGGAATTAATGATTAGATTTCCCTAAATTATATGATGTTCTCTCTCAAGATACAACATGTGTGTTCATATTAACTTTACGTTTACTCTCGTGATAATAAACAATTAACACAAACCCATTAAGTTTTATGGAAATCCTTTTAAAAATCATAAAGGAGTATTTTTATCTTTAAGCAATATATTCCCTAAGTCAATTATCCTAATATACTAATATTGTATCTTTACTCTTGCTACTTCACACAATATCTTAAATCATTCAATTAATGGCCTGTTAATTACAAGCATTAAGTTCAAAAATAAAAGATTAATTCCAATAATCAAATCCAATCAATTAAATATAAATAATCATATACAAATCAAAAGATTACATATAAATCCTAGAAAATAGAATTAGCTACTCATAATTGAGAAGGAAGAAATAATTAAATTAACAATCAAAATAACAAACATAATAACAACTTATAATTAAATTCAAAAATAAAGTTTAGGAAGAACTTGTTTTGAAATACAATATTTGATGAACTCAAGCTCCAAAAACTCCTCCTCTTGATCAAAATAACAATAAAAGAAATCTACTCTAAGAAAATATATGTAACTCTCTCTACATCTGTTTTTTTGCTACTTTGAGTTGTGATTTTAGAGAAGGGAGGTAATGCCTATTTACAGGCAAATTCCATCTTCATTTTCAACCATATTGCATCATTGATTACATCATTATTTTTATGACATCATTTCTTGCATCATTAATTTTCATGACATCATTGTCTGCATCATTTATAAAATGACATCATTGCTTGAGTCATGATATACTGCATCATTTTGATTTGCAAAAATAAAATAAAAATCCTAAAAATATATTATAATTTATTTATAAATTGTAAAACTATTTATTTCTACAAATAAGTAATAATATTATTGCATTCTCGAGAACTGAGCTAAAATTTGAGTTTAAACAAATAAAATAACTCTAAAAATATAAAGTTATCACACCCCCAAACTTAAGTTTTTGCTTGTCCTCAGGTAAAAGAAAATTCAAAATCTAAACTAGTCTACTTTCATAGGAAATTACGATTGCATTTAGCGTATATAACAAGCCTTTAAATTCCTAGGTGTCCCATAGAAAACAATTTATAGTCTCATGAGAGTTTCTAGTGGTGATACCCACAAATACTTATAAAACTCTAAACTTTCAAATATTTTTTTCAAAAAAGAAATTTAATCCTCTCATGCTTAGTTTGAATAATTTTTCAAAGGTCTCAAGAAATTAATATTTACAAACAACATATCAATAGTATTGCAAGTCAAGCTTCTATCTTAGGTTCAAAACAATCCTCATCTTAATCATTCTTGAATAACCGTGCATTAAATCTACTGCAAGATATTGTTGCACTTCAGATAGGCATATACACACTAATATCTTTAAATGCCTCTATCGAAAGATATAAAATAGATGTAAAAATCTCATAAGCATATTAAAGCAAACAATCTCCACTAATGGAATTCACAAATCAAGAGAGATTAATAGGTTTGGACTAGGCTTGTAATGGAGCTAATACAAGGTATTTTGGCTAAACAAAGAAAAGGCTAAATGAACAAAAGTCAGATAATTATGTCAAGTTTACAAAAGAAAATTTATAGCTCAAATAAAGGGGATTAAATTAATGAAGGATCCCTTTCATCTTAAGCACCATTATTTTTCAATGTTTTCTTCTTTTAAGCCCCCTTTTTCTACTTCTATTTTTTTTTCACCAACAATATTATTTTAAGGATAAGTAATAATTACTAACTTTTATTTAATTCAATTTTCATGCTTTCCCCCAAACTTATTTTAAGCATAAGGTAGTCTTTTAAAATGAATAATACTCTTAATTATTAGAGATCCCCCAAACTTCAATAATTCCCTTTTCTATTCATTGGAATGTGAACATGATAAAATTATCTCATAATTAGGGCAAAGGTAACAATTAAGGTTCATTAACAAAGAAAGAAGACTAAAATGAATAAGGCACAAAGGGGTAAACTAGGGAAAAAACTAAAATAAGGGAGGATATAAGTAACAGGCTAAACAAATAATGCCTAAATCATATCTTTCTTTCAAAAAAATTCAAAATTTTGCCTCAAAAGTTTACAAACACATGTTCTAAGATAAGTGAGGCAAATGAAGATAAAAATGTGTAAAAACCCTCTCTAAGTAAGCATACACAATTTCAATACAATTAATATAATGCAAAACAAATCAAAACATAATCGCAATAAAAGTTAATTTCTTACCCCAAAATAGTTGCTTAACTTGAAATATTGTAATAAATTGTCCATAAACACCAATTATAATCAATCATTAGCCTTTTATCAAATTATTTAACATAAGCATAATTTATTAAAAAAAATTAAATTTATTCATCAAAACACAAAAGAAATGACTAAAAATAAAAAACAAACTAAAACTCCCCAAACTTACAATTGACATTGTCCTCAATGTCAAATAAACAAACCAAAAGAAAGAAAAGACTCCCTCTTGTAGAAAAGTGGATTCCAAATTGTAAGTAGAATGTGCATTCCACTTCCTTGTTTCTTATAAAATATCATGAAACAACTAAAAGCAAGTATGAGAAACTAATCACAGAAAACATTAAAAAAAATTTATTATTATTTATTATTTTATTTTATTTTTTTAAATTTTTTTTATTTTGGAAACTAGAAATAAATAAATAAATAAAGAAGTTAGAAATTTGGATTGCCTCCAAAAAGCGCTTAATTTATAGTCTTTAGCTAGACTTTCTCAGAATTTTGATCATGTGGCCTCTTTTAAGGAGTAAACTATCCCTTGTTCCACCAAATCTCCACTGAAATAAGATTTAAGACGTTGTCCATTTACTTTGAATGTTTCTACCGCATTGTTTTACAGCTCCACAGCTCCATGATGATATACCTTTACTACTTGAAACGGTCCTGATCATCTGGATTTCAACTTCCCTGGAAAAAGTTTCAAACGTGAGTTAAAAAGCAATACTTATTGGCCTTCTTCTAAGTGTCTCTTACGGATGTGTTTGTCATGCCAACGTTTGGTGCACTCTTTATAAATTTTGAGATTTTCATAAGCTTCCAGCCGTATCTCTTCAAGCTCACTCAATTGAAGTAAACTTTTGTGACCAGCAGCTTTCATATCCATATTCAACTTTCTTATTGCTCAGTAAGCTTTATGTTCGAGCTCCACAGGTAAGTGACATGCTTTACCAAAGACAAGTTGGTATGGAGACATACCAATTGGGGTCTTGAAAGAAGTCAAATACGCTCACAAAGCATCGTCCAATTTAAGTGCCCAATCCTTCCTAGAGTTATTCATTGTCTTTTCTAAAATATTCTTCAATTCTCTATTTGAAATTTCCACCTGACCACTCGTTTGAGGATGATACGGATTGGCTAATCTATGGTTGACTCCACTTTTCTTTAACAAAGCGTCAAGAGCCTGGTTACAAAAATGGGAGTCTCCGTCACTGATAATGGCTCTCGGAACACCAAATCAAGCAAAAATATTCTTCTTAAAAAACCTCAGCACAACTCTAGAATCATTGGTGGCACTTGCAATTGCTTCAACCCACTTTGACACATAGTTGACTGCTACAAAAATATATCAATTGTTTAAGGATGAAGGGAATGGTCCCATGAAATCAATCCTCTAAAAATTGAATATTTCAACCTCTAAAATCCCATTAAGTAGCATATCTTGCTTTCTAGTTATGTTTCCCATTCTTTGGTAGTGATCACAAGATATCACAAAGTTTCTGGCATCCTTATACATAGAAGGCCAATAAAAACCACATTGCCATACCTTTGCAACTGTCTTATCTGTGCTTGCATGCCCTCCACTTTCCTTAGAGTGACAATGCTCTAAAATGCTTGGAATTTCCTCCTCTGGCATGCATCTTCTGATCATCCAATCTCCATAATACTTGAAAAGTAATGGTTCATCCTAGAAATAATACTTAACGTCTGTAAGAAATTTGTTTTTTTGATGATAAGAAAAATCACTAGGAATGATTCCACTCACCAAGTAATTGTCAAAATCAGCAAACCATGGAGTTGATCCTTTCACTACCCATAACTACTCCTCTAGAAAATAATCATTGACTGGCTCGTCATCTTCAGCTGTTCACTCTCTTTCCAATCTAGACAAATGGTCAACAACAACATTCTTCACTCCTTTCTTGTCCTTGATTTCTAAGTCAAACTCTTAAAGCACAAGTACCCATCTAATCAATCTAGGTTTGGCATCTTTCTTGGACATTAGGTACCTAATTGCTATAAGGTCTGTGAAAACTATAACTTTTGACCCAATCAAGTAGGAGTAAAATTTGTTTATCGCTAGTATCATCGCCAACATCTCCTTTTCAGTAGTTGCATAATTTTTTTGTGCATCATTTAAGATCTTGCTAGTGTAGTATATCATGTGTACCTTTTTGTCCTTTCTTTGGCCTAAGACCGCTCCAATTGCAAAGTCATTTGCGTCGCACATGATTTCAAATGGTGAATTCTAATCAGGTGATGCAATAATGGGAGCTGAAATCAAAGCTTTCTTTAGCATGTCAAAAGCACTTAAGCACTTCTGGTTAAAATCAAAAGTAGCATCTTTATTAAGCAAATCACAAAGAGGTTTAGCAATTTTAGAAAAATCTTTGATAAACCAATGATAAAAACCAGCATGGCCAAGAAAACTTCTTATCCCTTTTACATTGATAGGTAAACCTGTTCAAAAGCCAGGCTCAGGCCGAGCTAATTCGGGCTCAATTATTTTTTATTAAAATGAAGCCCAGCCTAGCCCGATTGATCAGGCTTGACTCAATATCCAAGCCCAGCCTAATTGAATATGTACTGCCCAGGCCCGCCCGCAATTCTTACACTTTTTTTTTATGAATTATAATAATGAATTAATGACACATATATGTACTTAAAATATAAAATAAACCATATATTTCTTATTTTACACTAATTTAGAACAATATTAAAATTCATTTAAAATTAAATTAACATATACATATTCCATCTCAAATATGATGGAAAAATCAAAAACAATATTAAAAAGTTTAAATTATTTGAAGTTCAAACTTAATTAGAACAAGTAGTTCGTCATGACAAAATTTAAGCAAATACTTGCAATACTTCAAGACTAAAACTTCATTAAAACAAATCTTAATACTTAATAACAATCCAAAGAAATTACTATAAGAAAAAAAGAACATCCTAAATAATGGGAAAAAAAAAACTCTGTCCCTTAAGCATCAAAATCATGTACCTATAAAATCACATAGCATTGATAATAAAAATTTAATAAGTACATATAATTTAAGGAATTAATTAAGAATCACAGTGGTATGTAATGATTTAACTTGATAAGAGGTTGCAAGTTCAATTCTCAATCTTAACATTTTATTTTTCTAATATATATATATATATATATATATATATATATATATATATATATATATATATATATATATATATATATATATATTATTCGAGCTGGGCCAGGCCGGGCCTGGGCAATTTCAGTTAATTCCAGGCCCATCCCAAAAAAATACGAATTTTTCGGGTTCGGGCTCTAGCCGGGTATTAAAAAAAAATCCTTGTCCAGGCCTAGTATTTTTATCGGGCAAACCGGGCGGGCACCCGAACTCATGATTAGGTCTATTGATAGGTGGAGACAATTTTTCAATAGTCTCCACTTTTGCCTTATCTACCTCAATTCCTACTTAAGAAATTTTATGCCCCAAAACAATTACCTCTTGTACCATAAAATGGCACTTCTCCCAATTTAGCACTAAATTACACTCAACACAATGTTGCAAAACTTTTCTTAAGTTTTCTAAGCATGCATCAAATGAAGAACCATACACAGTAAAATCATCCATGAAGACCTCCATGGACTTCTCAATAAAATCAGAGAAAACAAACAGCATTCAATATTGAAAAGTAGCAGGGGCATTACACAAACCAAAAGGCATTCTTTTATATGCAAAAGTACCATAGGGACATGTAAAAGTGGTTTTTTCCTTATCATAAGGAGTAATAGGAATTTGAAAATACCCTGAATAACCATCTAGAAAACAAAAATATGCATTACTTGCAAGTCTTTCTAACATTTGATCAACAAAAGGTAAAGGAAAGTAATCATTTTAGGTAGCATTATTCAGTTTCCTATAGTCAATGCACACTCTCCAACCTGTTACAGTCCTAGTGGGAATCAATTCATTATTATCATTTTTCAAAATAGTCATCCCATCTTTTTTAGGCACTACATGCACAGGACTAACCCAAGAACTATCAGAAATGGGATAAATTATTCTTGCATCTAATAATTTAGTAATCTCAGCTCTAACTACTTCTTTCATGTTTGGATTCAACCTATGTTGATGTTCAATTACAAGCTTGTGGTTATCCTCCATCAAAATTCTATGCATGCAAATAGTTGGACTAATCCCTTTAATGTCAGAAATATTCCAATCAACTGTTAATTTAATTTCCCTCAAAATTCTTAATGTTTTCTCAAGTTGAATATCATTCAACTTTGCATTCACAATCACAGGCAAAGTATCATTGGGACCAAGAAATGCATACTTAAGATGTGTAGGAAGTCGTTTCAACTCAAGAACTGTTGCTTGCTCAATTGATGGTAGAGGAAGTGACCTACCTTTTTCCAATTCTTCAAATTATTGTCTCCTATAGGAAGGCATAGGTAAGCTCCCCTCAAAAAGACTAGCAATTGTGGCAAACTCATGATTTTCATTCTTGCTGGTTGCTCCATTGACCAAGCATGTTTCTAGGGGGTCCGCAAAATGCTTTTTCTCCAAGACTTCTTGAACTTCCTCATCAATTTGAAAGCAACAATCCATGATGGCAGGTTGCTTTTCTGCTGTAGCAATGTCAAACTCAATCTCCGCATCACCTACCCTCAAAGTCAATTTGCCATGTTTTACATCAATTAAGGCTCCTGCTATTGCTAAAAATGGTCTTCCAAGAATCAACGGGATCTCAACATCCTCATCCATGTCCAATACCACAAAGTCCACAGGTATATAAAACTTACCAATTTTTAACAAGACATTTTCAATGATACCTACTGGATACTTAACAGAACGATTAGCTAATTGCAAGGTTATTATGGTTGGAGTTAGCTCACCCAACCCTAATTTCTTACAAATAAATAAAGGTATAAGACTAACACTAGCTCCTAAATCAAATAAAGCCTTTTTAAATTCAGTGGTACCAATTAGATAAGAGATAGAAAAGTTACATGGATCTTTGAGCTTTTGTGGAAGTTTATTCTGAATAATTGCACTGTACTCCTCAGTAAGTGCTACCACAGCATGCTCCTCAATCTTCCTTTTGTTAGACAGTAAATCTTTAAGGAACTTCACATATCTTTAAGGAATTTCACATAGGATGGCATTTGTGCCAAGGCCTCTGTGAATGGTATGTTTATGTGAAGTTGCTTAAAAATTTCTAAAAACTTCTCATATTGTCTGTCTAACTTCTGCTGCTTCAATCTTTGAGGATAAGGAATGGGTTGTGCATAAGGCTTGACTTGCGAAGGTTTAGATACCTCTTCTCCTTTTTCTTCCTCAGCTTGATCTATTGGGGTATCTTCTTTTGAAACTTCACCACTATATTCACTTGTTTTCTTCGAAACCACTTCTTCAAGTTGCTTGCCACTTCTCAAAGTAATTGCCTTGCATTGTTCTCTAGGATTAATTTTAGTTTTGCTAGGCAATATACCATAAGGTCTTACATTAAAAGAGTTAGCCATTTGCCCCATTTGAAACTCCAAGTTTCTATTTTGGCTAGTAATTTGATCGACTTTGGCTTCCAACTTGTCATAGTGTTTCTCCAACTTGTCAAACCTTTTAGAAGTGGCTCCTATGAATTTCTCCAAAGCAATTTCATAGGAAGGCTTGATTTCTTGCAGTGTTTGGGATGGAATTTGATTTCTCCTTTGAAAGTTGGATTGGTGTGGTGGCCTTAGATTGCTCCCTTGGTTTCTTGATTTCCCTATGCTAAGTTGGGGTGATTCCTCCATCCTAGATTATAAGTGTTTGAGTAGGGATTATTTTGTTGCCTATTAGGGTTAGAGACAAATTGGACTTCCTCTACTCCATGGCATTCAAAATTATGATGATTACCCCCACATGAGTCACAAACAATTAGATGACTACTTGATGGAGTATTAATGTTTACCCTCTCCAATGACTTGGCAATTGCATCAACTTTTGCTACAAGAAGAGAATACCCATCATCCTATTGAACACTTACAACCCTCCTTATTGTAGTCCTCTCATTGGACCAATGGTAGTTGTTAGTCGCCATTTGCTCAAGAAGATTATGAGCCTCGATGGTACTTTTGTCCATAAGAGCTCCTCCGGCTGCTGCATCAGTCGTGCTCCTTATTTGATTTGAAAGACCATTGTAAAAGCACTATCATCCAATCTGAGATACCATGATGAGGACACTTTCTTTGCAAATCTTTGAACCTTTCCCATGCTTCATATAGTGTCTCTCCATCAAATTGAATGAAACTAGTAATATCATTCCTTAGCTTAGCAGTCTTTCTAGGGGGGAAATATTTTGCAAGAAAGCACCCATTTAGTGATTGATCCTGGAGATTAAGATATCAGCCAAGTTTTTGCTTTATCCCTAAGAGAAAATGGGAAAACCCTCAATCTAATGGCATCATCAGTAACGACATTCATCTTGATTGTATCACAGATTTTTAAGAAATTTGCCAAATGAGCATTGGCATCTTCCATGACTCCTCCTCCAAACTGAGACTGCTAAACCATCTGAATGAGTGAATGTTTGATCTCAAAATTGTTGGCTGCAACAGTGGGTCTTTCTATGCTGGATCGCATAACCGAGTTTGGCATGGCAAATTCGCGTAATGCCTTATTAGCTCCATTGTCCACCATTTCTTCCTCTACTCCTTCAAGTCCTTCCTCAAAAGTTTCTTGCTCAAATTCTGCTCCTTCTTCCAAAGCCTCTTGCTCGTTGGCTTTGTCTGCTTTCTCTTTTCTAAGTCTCTCCTTTTTGGCTTTGGTTAAAGCCTTGCACCATCTCTCGATTTCAGGATCCAATTCCTCTAAAATTGCTTCAGAATCATTTCTCATAAACACCTATATGAGCTGTACAATAAACAAGATAAAAATTCAATTTTAAAAATAAATTAAGGTACCTAAAGCAATAGAGTATATTAATTATATTGATATTGTCAAAAATTGCCTTCCCCGACAATGGCGTCAAAAACTTGTTGCTCGATTTCTGCAAGTATACAAGTCATGCCAAGTAATAGTGTGTGAATAGAGTGTCGAATCCACAAGGAAGGGTTGACAAGTACCAAAATTAAGATTACTCTATTATTTAGAAAATCAATTATGAGAATTGATATTTTAAGCTAAAGCGAAATTCAAGTAAATAAATGATGATAAATATGAAATAAGATTAAAGGTCTAGGATTTAGAATTCATTAATTGATCACATATGATTTTTTTATAATCTTTAGATGGATTATTTTTACTAGAATTAATGATTAGATTTTTCTAAATTATATGATGTTCTCTCTCAAGATACAATATGTGTATTCATATTAACCTTACGTCTACTCTCGTGATCATAAACAATTAACACAAATCCATTAAGTTTTATGGAAATCCTTTTAAAAATCACAAAGGAGTATTCTTATCTCTAGGCAATACATTCCCTAAGTCAATTATCCTAATGAACTAAGATTATGTTTCTACTCTCGCTACTTCACACAATATCTTAAATCATGCAATTAATGGCCAATTAATTACAAGCATTAAGTTTTAAGATAAAAGATTAATTCCAACAATCAAATCCAATCAATTAAATATAAATAATCATATGCAAATCAAAAGATTACAACAAAATCTTAGAAAATAGAATTAGTTACTCATAATTGAGAAGGAAGAAATAATTAAATTAACAATCAAAATAACAAACATAATAACAACTGATAATTAAATTCAAGAATAAAGTTTAGGAAGAACTTGTTTTAAAATACAATTTTTGATGAACTCGAGCTCCAAAAACTCCTCCTCTTGATCAAATAATAATAAAAGAAATCTACTCTAAAAAAATATATGTAATTCTCTCTCTCCATCTATTTTTTTTGCTACTTTGAGTTGTGATTTTAGAGAAAGGAGGTAATGCCTATTTATAGGAAAATTCCATCTTCATTTTCAATCATGTTGCATCATTGATTACATCATTATTTTTATGATATTATCTCTTACATCATTAATTTCATGATATCATCTCTTGCATCATTAATTTCATGACATCATTATCTACATAATTTATAAAATGACATCATCGCCTGAGTCATGATATTACTGTATCATATGACATCATTTTGATATGCAAAAATAAAATAAAAATACTATAAATATATTATAATTTATTTATAAATTGTAGAACTATTATTTCTAAAAATAAGTAATAATATGATTGCATTTTCGAGAACCGAGCTAAAATTTGAGTTTAAACAAATAAAATAACTCTAAAAATATGAAGTTATGAATATTAGAATTTTGTTGTGATAAATTTGGAAATTGGGGGTTATTGATTTGGCTGAAATTTGGGGTTTGTAATTATGTATTATTTAACGGTTTTGTTGCTTTTACTAGTTAAGTTGGTCAAAAATTGGAATGATGTTGTTGGTGGGTGAATAATAGATGTACAATTAGTTGAGAAACACAGCATTCTGTTAATTTTTTTACTTATTTTTGTGTGAATTGAGTTTTAAATTATTGTGGCGATAATCAATTTTGCATAGTAATAGTAACTTAAGTGCTTTTTTTATTAAATAGGTAAGGAATGGTAGATATGTCTATGACAATACACTGGCATCATGGAGCAAGTTTGTAATTGATCCAAACCCTAGGTACATTGGTGGGGTTAAAGATATAACTCTGGATTTGGACATTGATAGATTGTCATTGGTGGAGTTAGAAGCAGGCTGGGCAAGATTTGGATATAACAAGATTGAATCTATGTATCTTAGGCAGAAGGTTGTTAAGGGGCATTCCTTTATTCTTCTTTAGAGTGATGTTATTTTGTTTGAGTTTTTGAAGCAAGTAGAGGATGGGGTTATGCTAAATTTCTATGTTCAACACCTTATAGAGGTTCTAGTTGCTCAAAGTGATCAATTACATCTGTTATATAATGTTCATTGTGTTATGCAAGATGAAGTCCCAATAGATGTTGCAGTGGGAAAATCTGGCATATGTAAGGGAGATGATAATAGTGACAGGGATAATAGAATAACTAGAACATATAAATAGATCTGGTGTAAATGATGTGCCTATAACTCTCAACTTTTAAGTTAATCAAGATGCAGATATGGGTGTTAGCAATAATGAAGGTGCAGATGTAGGTTTTAACATTAATGAAGGTGCAGATTTGGATGTTGGCAGTAATGTGGAAGTAAATAGGTGTGATCCTAGTATAAGCATAGGATTAAGTGAGGATATTGGGAGAAATGATAGTAGTAGTGATAGTTCTTCATATGAGGAAGACTTTTAACAAGAAGGAGAAAGCACAAGTGTAGATAGCATAGAGGATATATGTGAAGAGGTAGTGAAAGGAAGTGATATTAATGAAGAACAGATAGCTACTAGGGAGACCATTAAAAAGTATCAAAGGGAATCAACAAGAAATTCAAAATCAGCTAAAGTAGAAGATATTCCACTTAGTGAGGCAAGAGTAGATGATTGCTTTGAGGATGATGATAGGAATAACAGAGATCAAGGGAGATTAAGGGGTGATGAAAAATTTCTAGACAGCTCAGATCCTTATAATAGATACTGCAAGAGGTTTAAGGTTTTGTTCATGCTCCACCAAGAAGGCAAAGGAGTATATATTATGATCTAGATGCAGCAAAACTAATTTTCTAACTTAGGATGATATTTGTTGATACCCAACAATTCAGAGAAGTAGTGAGGAAGTATGGCATATTAAGAAGGGTTTCACTTAAGTTTAAAGTTAATGATCCTAATCAAGTGAAAGTCATATGCAAAGACAAATTCCCTTCATTGTTCTATGGTAGCAAGGGGAAAGATTCAGAGCATTTCAAGATTAAGACATATATCTCAAGACATAAATGCTTAACTACAAATCATCTTAAGTTTTGCAATGCAAAGTTTCTAGCTAAACATTTTAAAAAAAGGATTAATTCTTAGCCTACCATAAAATTGAATGAGATTCAGAGTTTGTGTAAGGATGAATTGAAGCTAGATGTCGAGAAGATAATCTGTATGATAGCAAAGGCCAAAGTATTAATTAGTGTAATGGGTGATTACAAAGTTGAGTTTCAAAAGTTGCATGATTATGTAGATGAGATTAATAAATCTAATCCTATAACCACATGCATTGTGAAGACAAAGGCACTAAAAGATGGTATTAAGAGGTTCAAGAGGATGTATATGTACTTTAATGTTGTGAAGAAAGGTTTCCTTAAAATGTGTAGATGCATTTTAGGTGTGGATGGATGCTTTTTAAAGGGTTCATTCAAGGGTTAATTGTTAATGGTTATGTTTAAGGACGATAACAATCAAATGTACCCAATAGCATAGGCAATGGTTGCAGTAGAAAACAAAAAGAGCTAGAAGTGGTTTATCTCTATTATGAAGCAAGACCCAAGGATAATCATTGGTAATGGATAGACTATTATTACTAATATGCAAAAGGTATAAGTACTTAATATCATTATGTTGTTGTTTGTTTTTACTCTTTTATTGTTTAATTATATTAATGATCAAAATATTGCACTTAATGTATAGGGATTAGGTGTTATTAGACAAGAATTGCCAAAAGCATAGCAGAAAATGTGTGCAAGACATGTTTGGTAAGAGTTGGTCAAAGAAATGGAGGGGTGCAGAGAGGAGAAAGAAATTATAAGCATGTGCATGGCCAACCTTTTAAGCTTTGTTTAAAGATAATCTAAAAGAGTTGTCCAAGTTAGGGAATGGAATTGTAGAAGATTTGATTTACTACAATCATGAAAATTAGTGTACAACATATTTCAACATGGAATGCAAGTGCAATGTAATGGAGGACAATATGTCTGAAACATTCAATAGATGGATTTTGGCAAGCAGAATGAAGAGTATTATCAGTATGCTTAAGGAAATAAGGATGCAAATAATGAATATGATTAGACAAGATAAAGGATTTTGCAAAGACTTGGATAAGTGACATTTCACCAATGGCATTTCTAAAATTGGAACAAAAAAAAGATTGGGCTATGAATTGTAGTATTGTGTGGAATGTTGAGAATGGATTTGAGAATTTAGATGAGAAATATGGTCATATTATTGATTTAAGATTGCAAAAGTGCATTTGTAAGTCTTGGGGGCTTAAAGGGACACCATGTGCACATGCAATTTATGCAATGAATCATATAGGGATGAATCTATATGAACATATTACCTATTGGTATAGGAAAAAGACCTATCTCAAAGCATATAGTAATCCCATTCAACCGGTTAAGGGGATGGCGTTATGGGAAACTTCTGAAAAAGGACCAATAGTGCTACTAAAAGAAAGGAAGATGCCTGGGAGACCCAAAACAAATAGGAAGGAAGACAGAGATGAGGGTAAGAAAGTAGGTAAGTTGTCAAGAGGAGGAATTAGTATGATATGCAGTATATGCAAATGTATTAGCCATAATAAGAAAGGGTGTAAAAGCAATGCAACTATCAATTTAGGTTACTTTTTTAAATTTCTTTTCAGTTAGAATGTTGCATTTTAATTGTGTTTGTCACTTTTGTTTAGTAATTCAAAATGCATAGACTGAAACTAGTGAAATAAGCAGAGGTAGCGGAGTGGGAGAGGCATAGCCACCCACAATGATAATTCAAGTAATAAACTTACTTTTAGTTATTAAACTATTGTGAATGGAAATATCAATTGCATAATGAGAATCACAATGTTATAGGTATATAAAATGCAATAAATAATGCATGTGGTACAGGGCATGGGAGAGGAAGATAGAGATGCATAAGTGAAAATGCTAATACAGGTATAAAAATTAATTTTGAAAATTAACATATAATTATGAAAATGGATCAATAGTTTATGAATATGTTTATGCTAAATTTATAAGAAATGATGTTGCTACTAGAAAAGGAAAAGCTAGGGGGAGGGGGAGAAGGAAAGGCAATCCAGAAGTTAATATAGGTATATTTTAAATTATTGCTTTTGTATGCCATATACGGTTTATATTTTTTGTCAATTGGTTTATTATGAATAATCTTTTGTTATATTGGCTTAAGTGTAGGTTTAGCATCCTTATATATTGGGTAAAGTGAATGTTTTTGCTTATTTGTAGATGTCGCACCTATTTTTGGGTTGGTTTACATTTTATACACATATGTTTGGATTAGTTTAAATTGCTGCTTTTCTATTTTATTTAGCATAATCATTGTTGGAAGTTTGTAGCTACTAGAGGGAGAGGGAGAGGAAGAGATAGAGGGGTATGCAATGCCTATGCTTCAGCTAGATAAAAAAGACAATCAAATCCTATCACTGATATACAACCAAAAATTAGGTTCAATGAACACTATAAATGTCAATTTAGTACATTTTTAGTTCATTTAATTGAGTTTAATTTTTTCTTTCATTTTTAGTACCCAAATGGATCTTTAAGAGTTATAAGTTAGCCAAACTTAATCATAAGAATAGTAAAGGTAACAGGAGACATTGGCTTCAAGGCAGCAACTGTTAAATGGCCAAAAAAAAGTGAATTGTAACTACAGGCAACTTCAGGAACAAGTGCACACCAGAAAGATGTAGATGAGGCACCAAACTAGAACTAGTAGTACCACCAATACTTCTACAAAACAAGACAATCATAAGGAACCCAACAAAGTTCCAATAGATTTGGAAAAACATATTGACTGAATTAGGTTAATTTTGTTCATTGTGATCACACAGGGGCTAAATGTACTTTTGTGATTAGCTTGTTTAATCATTCTTTTTTTGTTCTATAATGACAATAAATAGATATAAGTTTAGTTCTAAGGATTCTATATTCAACACTTTGGTAATGTTCAGGCATTTAATGGAATATCTTGCAGCATTTCTATGAAATAATTTTTACTTGTGTGTATGTCATTTAATTATTAACTTGCATTATTAATTCCAACTGGAATTTTATGAACATGGATTACTACTTGTAATATCAATTCAATAGGAATTTTTTAAGCACATATTACTGAACAACAAATTAAGCCTAAATATATAGCTTCATCAATATTATGTCAATTACATTACTTGGTACATATTCACTAAACAAAAAGCACCAATTTTTAATAATTTTTCATTCATTACCCTAATTTGCAGTCGTACATGTTTTCAGAAGCCCCTCAATTAAACCATTCATCTTTTGCTTCAATTTCAAACTCAATAAAACACATAACCCCACCACACACCACTTCAATAATTTTCCTTTTGATCTCTTCTTTTCCTCTTCACCTTCTCTGAGCCTTCTCAATAATCATATTATTACATGCTTACAATGCTCAAGCATAGGAGGATTAACTCGAAAGAAGAATCTGCAAGCTCCAATATTCTACAAACACATGAATTCAATTTAAGCAAACATAAAGAGACATAGGCACACCTAGGTAAAGACAAACCTCTAGCACTAATCAATAACAATCAATGTAATACACCCAACACTAGTCAACCAATATACCAATTTCTACCAACTAGTACCACACTCCCAACACTAGTCAAACAATATACCAATTCTGTCAAATACACACACATACACAATGAACACCTTTTCTGTCAAACCTAAATCCTACCTAAATTTTAACAAATTGCAACTATTTATTATGGTCAATGTTCACTCACCCAATACTTAACACATCCAAAGAAGCATCTCCCTAGGTTTGCGTCAATCCAACTCACTTTCAAAATTGCAACTTGCCCATAATCTCATTGAGGAATTGAATAATTAGTTGGGAATTACTCCATAACTAAAAAAAATGAAAAGAAAATTGAAAGAGAAAGAAGAAATATGGAAGAAATTAGGAATTCACAGAAAATGAATGAAAATCAGAAACTTGAATGATATTGATTGAAATGCTAATGGCTGAAATCAAGAGGGAAAAATTAGCTTAATAGAAAGCATAAATTAGTTTTATAGAAAGAATATAATGTATAAAGAGGGAGATATGATCGAAGAAATTAGTTGGATCAAGAGGGAAAATTAGGGTGATTGTAAAGAAGAGAGATCGAGGCAAGGAATGAAGAAATTAGGAATTTATGGAGGCTAGTTTTTTTTTTTTTTTTTTGGGGTTATGATTGGAAGTAAAATAAATAAAATATAAAATTAAATTTTAAATCCACATCAGACTAGCATTTTTCACTCCACTCGCCTCAACACGCGTGTATTACAAACATTCTGCTGACTGGACAAGAAGGGGATGAATATTTAATGTTTTGCAAGCTAGAGAGGTACATTGATTAAAATTAAAGGTTGGAGGCAAAATTCTCATCATTTTAATAGATAAAAACTTAGGCTATTTAGTTTAGCTATTATTAGTAATTGGTAGCTAATAGCTAATACGGACAGCTGGTAGCTAATAATTGATAGTTAATAGCTAAAAAATATTATTTTTTGGTCAAATTTTGCTAGTTGTTATTATTAAAATGTTAAATAATTATTAAAAATATGATTTATTTTTAATATATTATTATATATCTTAGTTAGTTTTTTTAATGGGTAATATATATTGCAAGAATAATGAATTAGTAATTGAAAAATTATAAATAATTATTTATTATGTATTTATATTTTTTCGTTTAAAGATAAATATGTTAATATGTTTAACAAATATTATTGATAATATTTAATACTTATTTATTATTATTATAGTTATATAAAAATTAATTTGAAAAATATTTTTTAATAATAATTTTTTATGGAGTAAAATGGTCTAAATTTTAAAATAATTACCAACTGGTAGGAAAAATCTATAAAATGGAGCTTTTCAAATCAATAGATGTTTGAACCCCCAACATCTAACAATTGCTTTTTTTTTTTTTTTTTTTTATTATCAAACCGATTTAACAATGCAAGTAATAAACTATCAACTGCATCTAATAGTTGCATTAAAGTTCCCCTATACTTGCATACCAAGGCATAGACATTAAATTCAAGTTCAATTCACCTTCTTTTGCTAAAAAAAAAAAAGAAAAAAAACAACTATACTTGAAATCCTTTGCTTCTCACTATTAACTAAAATTGCAGCTAATGTTAATGAATACTTGACTATTGGCTTTATACAAAATTCTATTTGTATACAAATTAATTAAAAATTTAAATCTATACGTATAGAGGATGAGGAAGAGGTAAAAAAAAATGATATATATTACTCAATAAGGTATTTTCTATGGTTACTTATTTTTAAACAAAGTAATCTACTTTGTTTACGAAAAAAAATTATTTTTTACGAAAAATAATTTTTTTTCGTAAACAAAGATTCATATTTTTTTGTAAATTACAGCATTTTTTCATAATTTTTTTAGTTACGAAAAAAATTTAATTTTGTGAAATATGACTTATTTTTTGCAAAACAATAATTTTACGAAAATGAAAAATAATTTCTTAATTACAAAAAAAATGGCTATCGATCTAATAAAAAATTATAATCTTCTTATATTTTTTCGTAAATTAGATTATTTTTTTTATAAAGCTTATAGATATATAAATTTAAAATACTACTTTAATCATTCTAATATTTCTCATTTTTAATTAGTGAAATATAATAGCAGATTAATTTAATTATAATACTTTAAATATTTTAATTATATTTATCATTCATAACTATCCTATTGGCCATAAAAAATAAAATTTGTACTTTTTTTTAAAACAAAGTAATATAAAAAATTTATCTATATGATGCCTTTTATAAAAAGATTGTGATTTTTTTAAAAAAAGAGTAATATTTTTTTATAATTATAAAATTATTTTTTCTCATTAAATTATTATTTTGTATAAAATAAATCATATTACAAAACAAATTATATTTTCATAAAATTAAAACTTTTTTCACAATTAAGTAAAATTGCGAAAAAATAGTTTGATTTACGAAAAAATACAAATAAAATTATAATTTTTCATTAAAATTTTTTTTTTTCGCAATTAAATAGGTTACTTTTTTTGCAAAACAAACTAACTTAAAAACTCCCTACTCAATAATTAATAGAGTTGAGAATATAGTAATTGGTGAGTATTGCAATGCGTTTGTTCATTCACATGACCCCATCCCCATATTTTATTGTATAAATATTTTTTGAATTACAATTCTAAAAAGATAAAAATTACAAAAGAAATTCTAATAACATAAAAATTTAAGCGTTAATAATATTATATTATTCTTTTTAAGTGATGTGCCCAATATTTTCCTATACATTTATATGAATTTCTATTTTGTGTAAAATAAATGTAATTATCATCAATTCACTTATTCTTTGTTTCAGATCCAATTTGTACAAAAATATAGGATTCATAGAAGAAAATTAGCTAAAAACCACATGTCAGAGAGCACAAATGTGGTGTCCTCCAAAGTTCACGAGCTAATGTAAGAAAAAATAACAAAAGATGCCTAAAGGAAATGCACTGGGTAGTGCAACAACTGATGCATGAGCTCATGCAAAATGTCATCCTCTGATGACCATGCCCAATGGAGTGTGAGCTCGTGCTCTGAAGGATGCAGAGCATGCATTTTGGATCACTTCTAGATTGAAATTTTCAAACTAAGAAATTGCACGAGCCATACGTCTTAAGGAGCACTGAAAAAACCTAGTTTTGGTTTGTACAAAGAGATCGAGAACAAACAGAGAAAAGTCTGAAAATTTTCTTTTTCTGCATTACTGTCTAAAAATTCAATTACAGCTAGGAAAGAGAAAAGTATTTATACTAAAACTAATACATGTATGATAACTAAAATACATCATATAAAAGGAATTTAGCTAAGCAAAATAAAGGAACTTAAGAATAAATTATATTTACATCCCCCCTCAAGATGGAGGCTGAAGTAATAGAACCATCTTAGACAAAAGAAGCTGATGTGCTTTGAAGGAAAGGGACTTAGTGAACAAGTCTGCAATCTGCTGTTTGGTTGGCACATGAGTTGGTAGAATGAACCCTTCTTTAAACTTGTTCCTCACCACATGGTAATCGATTTCAAGAAGCTTTGTCCTTTCATGAAAAACTGGATTTGCAGCAATATACAAAGCTGCCTGATTATCACAATGAAAGGGTATAGGCATAACTAAAGCAACTTGAAATTCCTGAAGCAAATAACTCAAGTATTGGAGCTCACAGACAGTAACTGCCATGCTTCTATATTCAGCTTCAGTTGAAGACCTTGAAACAATAGTTTGTTTCTTAGTTTTCCAGGAAATTAAAGAGGAACCCAAAAATACACAAAATCTGGTAAGTGATTTTCTTATAGTAGGGCAAGTAGCTCAATCTGCATTACAAAAAGCACGAAGCTTATAGTTTGAAATTGTAGGAAAGAAGAGTCCTGTAGAAGGACAACCTTCGAGGTACTTAAGCACATGCAAAGCAGCTTCAAGGTGATAAACTCTAAGATGAGCCATGAATTGGCTAAGCTATTGTGCTACATAAGTGATGTCAGGTCTAGTGAGGTTCAAGTATAATAATCTACCAACTAATCTTCTACATTGCTCAAGTTTGTCCAAGAGAGCAAAATTAGTAGCAGCCAATTTACAACTAGAAGGAAGAGGAAGTAAGGCTGGCTTAGCACCAGTAAGGCCAACATTTTGCAATATGTCTAAAATATATTTCCTTTGATGAACATATAACCTAGATGCACTCCTAGCGAATTCCAACCCAATGAAATATTTTGCAAACCCCAATTCGTTAATGGTAAATTGTTTCATGAAAAAACTGTTTAAGAGTTGCTATATCCTTTGGATGTGTACCAGTAATAAGAATATCATCAACATATATAAGTATAGCTAAAAAACTATTTCCTAAAGCTCTGGTGAAAAGAAAATGGTCATGAGAAGACTGTTGAAGACCAAAAAGCTTTAACTTGGTTGTGAACTCAATGTTCCACTGCTTAAAGGCTTGTTTCAAGCCATAAACTGATCTCTTTAACTTGCACACCTTGGTAGAATTAGAAACTTGATAGCCAGCTGGGGAAACATGTATACTTTCTCATCCAAAAACCCATGCAACAAAGCATTATTGATGTCTGCGTGATGTGATTCCCAACCCTTAGCAATAAAAATAGCTAAAAATATTCTCACAGTAACCAATTTGGCCACTGGTGAGAAACTGTCAATATAATCTTCTCCTTCTATCTAATTATAACCTTTTGCCACTAACCTTGCTTTGTATCTATCTATAGTTCCATCTAGCTTATACTTGATTTTATAGACCCACTTAGATCCTATGGCCCTTTTCCCAACAGGTAAATCTGTAATCTCCCAAGTGTTATTAATTTCCAATGCTGCTATCTCAACTTCCATTGCTTTGACACCAATTAGGGTCCTTAATTGCTTGACTATGTGAATAAGGCTCATGAAGAATTGTGATATTGGCAACAAATTCCATATGTGAAGAGTCAAGGTGAGGAAGAGATAATAGTAAAGGATTGAAGGGATAATGTTGACCAGGTAAAGCTTTTGTAACTGAACAATTATTGGCATTTGAATCAACATTCAATTGAGTTTTACTAACAAAATCTTGCAGCCACTTCAGTTTATTTTTAGGTCTTATGCTAGTTCTAAGAGTAATGGTTTCAACAGGATTAGAGCTAGGTAAAGAACTAGAAGGTAAGGAAGAAATGACAGGAATATGAGGAGAACTAGAGTCAGGTAAGAAACATGAGTTAAGCACAAGTAAATCAATGTCTTGATGAACAATAGGTATAATTACTGGTTTTGGAATAACAAAAATGGAAGGTATGTCATGTTATGGTGGAATAGTAGAATGAGATAAAGATTCAGATAAATGACTTGAATTTATAATAAGAGTATTTTCATAAAAATCTTGAGGTAGAGGCAAAACAGGTTGCAAATCATAGAATTTAGAATAAGCAGGATTAGTCATTTTAAAGGGGAATGTTGTTTCATGAAACACAACATCCCTGAAAAAAAAATATTGTGAGTTTGTAGATCATATAATTTGTAGGCCTTTTGTCCTATGACATACCCTAAAAATACAGATTTATGGGCTCGCATATCAAACTTTTCTTTGTTTGGTTTGACATTAGTAGCAAAACATAGGCACCTAAAAACTCTCAAATTGGAATAGTTTGGTGGTCCTGTTAAAATCTCAAAAGAAGTCCTCTAACGAAGTAATTTTATTGGCAGTTTATTAATGATATAATTTGCTGTAAGCACAGACTCCCGCCAAAATTTTTTTGGTAGATTAGACTGGAACATTAAAGCTCCAGCTATTTGTAAGAGGTGTTTGTGTTTTCTCTCAACAATGCGATTTTGTTGAGATGTATACGGACAAGGCTTTTGATGGAGGATTCCCAATTTCGAAAATAAGCTTTGTCACTATTAATTTGTGAATTCAGTTCCAATGTCACCTCTAACAACTTTAGCTTTGGTATCATACTGGTTTTGAACTAATACAAGGAAGGTTTTCAACTGAGAAAAGGTTTGGCCTTTGTCTCTAAGCAAAAAGGTCCAAGTTATTCTACTAAAGTCATCTTCTATAGTCAAAAAGTAGTACGCACATGAAATTGAAACAGCCTTATAAGGACTCCAAATATCTAAGTGTATTAACTCAAAAGGTTTACTAGTTTGAATCTGACTAGTGGGAAAGGGTATTATACGTTGCTTGGATAAGGAACAAATATCACACACTTGAGCATTAGATTGATCACTTTTCACTGAGATAGAAACATGAGCTATTTTGGAATCATAAATGTGGCCTCATCTTTGATGTAACAATTGATAAGAAATTGAGGAAATTTCTCTATTAATAGATGTATTTACAAAGGGATTAGACTTTTCTGCTTAAACAATTGCAATAGTAGTAGAAGTTTTGGATTGGAATTCATTAATGGTATTTACATTGAAACATGAATTATCAAATATGTACAGCTTATAATGCATCTATCCCACTGCCAAAATAGCATTAATCACTTGGTCCTAAAATTCACAATGGGTGGAAAAGAAAGTTACTTTAATATGAAGTGTTTGAATCAATTGAGTTATAGACAGAAGGTTGAACTTGAAGCTGGAAATGTGAAACACATTTTTTAGAACTAATTTGATTTCAAAAACTATTGTTCCTATATATTCTACTGGTTTAAAAGACTTATCAGGTAGTTGAACAGTGGTAAGAAAAATAGGCTTGGTCATTTGGCTTAAAAGGTTGGAGTTAAAACACATATTGTTGGTTGCTCCAGAGTCAACTATTGATAACTCTATATTTTTAAAGTTATTTTAATTGTTTAAACTTAAATTTTAGCTCAATTCTCAAGAATGCAATAATATTATTACTTATTTTTAGAAATAAATAGTTCTACAATTTATAAATAAATTATAACATATTTTAAGTATTTTTATTTTATTTTTGCAGATCAAAATGATGCAATAAAAATAATGATGCAAGCAATGATTCAAGTTTTCAATCCATGAGAAATAAATTCAATGGTTGGTGGCCAAAATTCAATGGTTGGTAGCCAACCTAACCATTTTTGAATATTGATGAAGGAATTCAATGGTTGGTGGCCAAAATTCAATGGTTGGTGGCCAAAATTCAATGGTTGGTAGCCAACCTAACCATTTTTGAATATTGATGAAGGAATTCAATGGTTGGTGGCTAACCTAACCATCAATGTTGAATTTTTGATGTAAGAATTTTAATAGAACTTGAATTCTTCCACCAAACATGTCTATAAATACCATGCTTGGCAAAGGGAAATAGCATCAAAGAAAATCCATAAAAAATATATGTAGAAAGATTTTTATATGTTTTCTTAGAGTATATTAGTTTTATTTTTTATTTTGATCAATAGGAAGAGTTTTTGGAAGCTTGAGTTCATCAAAGATTGTATCCCAAAACAAGTTCTCTCTAAACTCTATTCTTGAATTTAATTATAAGTTATTATTATGTTTATTATTTTTATTGTTAATTTAATTATTTCTTTCTTTTTAATTATGAATAGCTAATTTTATTTTCTAGGATTTAGATGTAATCTTTTGATTTGCATATGATTATTTATATTTAATTGATTGGATTTGATTGTTGGAATTAATCTTTTATCTTAGAACTTAATGCTTATAATTAACTGGCCATTAATTGCATGATTTAAGATATTGTGTGAAGTAGCGAGAGTGGAAGCACAATATTAGTTCATTAGGATAATTGACCTAGGGAATGTATTGCTTAGAGATAAGAATACTCCTTTGTGATTTTTAAAAGGATTTCCATAAAACTTAATGGGTTTGTGTTAATTGCTTATGATCACGAGAGTAGACGTAAGGTTAATATGAACACACATGTTGTATCTTAAGAGAGAACATCATATAATTTAGGGAAATCTAATCATTAATTTCAGTAAAAATAATTCATCTAAAAATTATAAATAAATCATATGTGATCAATTGATGAATTCTAAATCCTAAACCTTTAATCTTATTTTCATATTTATTATCATTTATGTACTTGAATTTTACTTTAGTTTAAAATATGAATTCTCATAATTAATTTTCTAAATAATACAGGAATCTTAAAATTGGTACTTGACAAACCCTTCCTCGTGGGATCGACATTTATTTCACTACTATATTACTTGTTCACGACCTGTGCACTTGCAGAAATCGCGCAACAAGTTTTTGGCGCCGTTGCCGGGGAAGGCAATTTTTGACAATATCAATAGATTGGTATACTCTATTACTTTAGATTTTGATTTTCTTTTCTATTTTTTTTATTTTTATTTTACAGGAATTTTATAAAGAAAAAAAAAAAAAGGAAAGATGGCTTTCCACAACTTGTAATGGTGGAACAGAGAAGTGATGCTAAATAAAGCAGCAAGCATATATGGTGATGATAGTTTTAGTAAGTTAAATGCTAAAATTGATGCATTGGTTAACTTAATTGATAAAGTTAATGCTAATACTTTATTTAATTCATGTTTGAGTTGTAATCTGTGTGGAGGTAATCACTTGAATTATGAGTGCCAATATGCAGAACAGGTACAATTTTTTCTAAATTATAACATGTATGAGAATTATCCATATTCCAATATAGACAACTCAGGATGGAGTGACTATTCAAACTTTTCTTGGAAAAACCAATGCAATTCGTGGTATCCTTATCAAGATGATTTTCAAGATCATGCACCATTTGAGGAGCACAAACCATCTTATGAAGCAGCATTGTAAAGATTCATAAATGCTACTCATGAACGATGTGAAAGATTGGAAGATAGGATGGATCAATGGGCTAGTCACAATACAGATGATGATGTACAAATGGAACAGTTTGTTAGTCCATTAGATGCTCCAGGCCATGGTAACCTTACAAGTCAAATTGAAGAATATTCTGGAGATCAATGTTTGGCAATTTCTTTGAGTGATGATGAGGAAGAGATGATTGATCAAGCAGATACTTCAAGCAAGCAAGAAAAAAAGGAAGAAGTTGAGATCAATTTGCCCAAGAAATATTCTTCTCTTATGGATATTATCTGCGAAGTAGTTAAAATTAATGGGGAAATTAAAGAGGTATTTGAAAAAGAGAAGTCAAAGGAAACTCTTTCAGTTTGTTTGGTGAAAACAACACCAAATATGCCAGACCATAAAGAATATCAATTTGATGACTTGAAAGAAAAGAAGAAACATTCACCACCATCAACTGAGCACTCACCAACTCTTGATTCAACTCCACTACCTTCCTATCTCAATTTCTTAAGAAAATTTAGAGCAAGAAAAAGAGCTCATTGGAAAATTTTTAAAAATTATGAGCCTAATTATAAAATATTAAATAATTTTTGTCTTAATTTTTTTCCATGCAGACTCAAATCAAGCTTGCTTGACTCATTAAAATTAGTAAAAGTCTATCTTTCCACAATTATCGAGATGATATACTTTGTGTATTATCCTCCATGATGAAGATCTAGCTATAGTCAAGCTAAAGACTATAAATTAAGCGCTTTTGGGAGGCAACCCAAATTTCTAACTTTTTACTTCTTTTTAATTTCTTTTGTTCTTTTGCTTGTTTCATTCTATTTTAATTTTGCTTTAGTGTTGTTTGTGAGTTATTAAATAGCTTATTAGGAGGAAACCCAAGTTTTCTCTTTATTAGGTTTCTTTTATTTCTGTTTAGTTGTTTCGTTGTAAATTTTCTCTTTCATTTTCTTAACAAAGTTAATTAGACATGGAAGCATCTCTTGCAGCACTAAAAAACAGATTTCCAACTCTTCCCCAAGATGTGCTCAGGAAAATTGATGAACGCAGACTGGAAAGAATGAAGGCATTTAGGCGTCTGAATCTTCCTAGGGATATTCGCTGGATCATAGAAGTCAAAGTACGATTGGCAGGTGAGCTTGATGACTCATTTATTAAATGTTTGCCAGGTACGGGGAGAAGTTCTTACTCAAAGAAGAGGAGAGCTAAGAGAATGGGAGTCTGCTACAAGTGTGCAAGATGGAATTGCAACACACACTGTAGAAATATTGGATTTGCATCTATAAATCGAGAAGACAAAATTAAATTCATAAAGGATGGACTGAGTAAGGAGTCTATGGATAATATCTTACAGACTCTTGAGACGCATCCTTGTGGACAAGTTCAACGCACTCTTTTAGATTTATGGGAACTATTCAAAGAAGAGAAGCAGCGTTACAGTCTAGGGAATCTGATGATAAAAGACCCTGTTTGCTAGTTAATAAGAAAACTGGATGGGAAGTCTATCCTCAACTCATAGAAGGCGTGTAAGAGGTTACTGGACGTAAAACCAGAGGAAGATGTGAGCCAAAATCACAACTACTGTTTATAATCAGGTGTATCACTAACTTTTTTATTTTTCAATGCATTATTTTTTTCTACATCTTGCAGTACTTTTTGACTTTTTAGCACCTAGATTTTATTTTCCTGCAGATTTTTTCTACTGTCGACAACTTTTTAGTCTTTCAATGTCTACTTTTAGCTTTTCAATATTTTCTTTTTGACTTTTGTATACATGCTGCAGATTTTTCTACTTTCATTAGCTTTTTAGTTTTTCAATGTCTGTTTCTTTTTAGTTTTTCAAATATTTTTTTTGACATTTGTACACACAGCATTGATTATTTTTATTATCATTTTTGTTTTTATACTTTTTCTGTCAACAATTAGTTTATCCCATTGAACTGTTCTTTCACTCTTCTAGTTTCTTTATATGCACATTCATTATTGTTAATATGCAAACAACCCTTTCGAGAGATTTGTGAGAGAAAATGGCAGAATCCTCAACACGTAAATTCAAAACTATTTGTGTCTTTTCTAGTCTAAACTCTGGCAAGAAAAGAGAGTACTTGATAGCAGCTAATGAACTTGGTAGGATTTTAGCTGAACGAAAAATTGATTTGGTGTTTGAGGGAGGTAGTTTAGGGTTAAGGGGTTGTGTCGCAAGTTCTGCATATATTAGAGGTAGTAAAGTCTTAGGAGTAGTTCTAAAGGCTTTAGCTCGAAATAAACAAATCACTGGTGGAACTATAGGTAATGAGTTACAGGTCAATAGCATGTACGAACGAATGGCATACATGAATTTCAATGTTGATGCTTTTATCGCATTACTTGGTGGTTTAGAAACATTTGAAGATATTTTCACCATTGCATCTTGGATTCAATTAACTGTTCTTCAAAAGCCATTGGGATTACTTAATGTTGATGGTTTTTATAATGGTTTGTTATCTTTTCTCGATCATGCTGTGGAACAGGGTTTTATGACACCAGCAAGTCGACGCATCTTAGTCTCTGCTTCAACTATTGATCAATTGATTGATCAACTGCAAAACTTTAAATCCGAACCTGATCCATTGATGGCGCAAGTAGTTTGGCACCCCAGAGCCAGTAGCAGTAAAAAGCGAGGACTAGATCTGAATCTCCGGTTATAACTTCCCTAACTCTTGTAGTTTTTTTTTATCACATTTTTTTTGTTTTATGTGTGTGTTTTTTTTTGTTGCACTTGATCAAGCGAAATTTTAGGTTCAATTCACTAAATGTAAGATGGCTAAGTAAAGAGTTACTTTTGTACTCTTGATAAGCATCTTAAATTTATGTGATTTTCCTTTAAAAAAAAAAACTAACTAGCTAGCTAGCTAACTAACTAACTCAAGAGTTATTCATACAAGATGGCTGAGTAAAGAGTACTTTTGGTGCTCTTGATACGCATCTGTATTTTTTTTTTCTTCTTTCTTTTTTTTTAGTTTCCAAAAGAAAAAAATTAAAAAAAATAAAATAAAAATAAAAATAAAAATTGATATTTTCTTTTTGTGTGATTAATTTCTCATGCTTGCTTTTAGTGTTGTTTCAAGATGTTTTACAGGAAGCAAGGAAGTGAAATGCACATCCTGCTTATAATTTGGAATCCACTTTTCTACAGGAGGGAGTATTTTCTTTCTTTTGGTTTGTTTCTTTGACATTGAGGACAATGTCCATTGCAAGTTTGGGGGAGGTTTAGTTTGTTTTTTTATTTTCAGTCATTTCTTTTGTGTTTTGATGAATAAATTTAAAATTTTTTACTCTTTTATTGATAAAATATATTTGTGTTAAATAATTTGATAAAAGGCCAATGATAGATTATAATTGATATTTATGGACAATTTATTAAAGTATTTCAGGTTGAGCAACTATTTTGGGTAAGAAATTAACTTTTATTAAGATTATGTTTTGCTTTGCTTTGCATTATATTGATTGCATTGAATTTGTGTATGCTTACTTAGAGACGGCTTCTACACATTTTTATCTTCATTTGCCTCACCTATCTTAGAACATGTTTTTGCAAACTTTTGAGGCGAAATTTTGAATTCATTTTGAAAGAGAGATATGATTTAGGCATTGTTTGTTTAGCCTATTACTTATATCCACCCTTATTTTAATTTTTTCCCTAGTTTACCCATTTGTGCCTTGTTAATTTTAGCCTTCTTTTCTTTGTTAATTAACTTTAATTGTTATCCTTCACCCTGTTTGTGAGATAATTTTGTCAAGTTTACATTTTAATGAAGAAAAGAGAATTATTAAAGTTTTAAAAGAAAATAAGGATCTCTAATAACTAAAAGCATTATTTATTGTAAAAGATCACCTTCTGCTTAAAATAAGTTTGGGGGAAAGCAAGAAAATTGAATAAATAAAAGTTAATAATTCTTGCTTGTCTTTAGAATAATGTTGTTAAAAAAAAAAAAAAAAAAAAAAAAAAAAAAAAAAGAAGAAGAAGAAGAAGAGGTGGGCTTAAAAGAAGAAAACATTGAAAAAGAATAGTGCTTAAGATGAAAAAAAGATCCTTCATTAATATAATTCCTTTATTTGAGCTATTGATTTTGTAAACTTGGCATAATTATTTTACTTTTATTCATTTAGCCTGTTCTTTGTTAAGCCAAAAGACCTTGTGTTAGCCCCATTACAAGCCTAGTTAAGACCTATTGATCTCTCTTGATTTGTGAATTCCATTAGTGGAGATTGTTTGCATTAACATGCTTATGAGATTTGCACATCTATTTTATATCTTTTGATAGAGGCATTTAAAGATATCAGTGTGTATATGCCTATCTGAAGTGCAACAATTTCTTTGCGATTGATTTAATGCATGGTTATTTAGGGCATGATTAAGATGAGGATTATTTTGAATCTGAGATAGAAACTTGATTTGCAATACTATTGATATGTTGTTTGTAAATATTAATTTCTTGAGACCTTTAAAAAACAAATCAACATAAGCATGAGGGGATTAAATTTTTTCTTTTTTTGTGATATTTTATTTTTCTTTGAAATAAATTTTTAAAGGTGTTTGTGGGTATCACCACTGGAAGCCCTCACGAGACTATAACTCGTCCTCTATGGGACACCTAGGGGTTTAAAGGCTTGTTGCATACACTAAATGCAATCGTAATTTCCTACGAAAGTGGACTAGTTTAGGTTTTGAATTTTCTTTTACTTGAGGACAAGCAAAAACTTAAGTTTGGGGGTATGATAACTCTATATTTTTAAAGTTATTTTAATTGTTTAAACTTAAATTTTAGCTCAATTCTCAAGAATGCAATAATATTATTACTTATTTTTAGAAATAAATAGTTCTACAATTTATAAATAAATTATAACATATTTTAAGTATTTTTATTTTATTTTTGCAGATCAAAATGATGTAATAAAAATAATGATGCAAGCAATGATTCAAGTTTTCAATCCATGAGAAATAAATTCAATGGTTGGTGGCCAAAATTCAATGGTTGGTAGCCAACCTAACCATTTTTGAATATTGATGAAGGAATTCAATGGTTGGTGGCCAAAATTCAATGGTTGGTAGCCAACCTAACCATTTTTGAATATTGATGAAGGAATTCAATGGTTGGTGGCCAACCTAACCATCAATGTTGAATTTTTGATGTAAGAATTTTAATGGAACTTGAATTCTTCCACCAAACATGTCTATAAATACCATGCTTGGCAAAGGAAAATAGCATCAAAGAAAATCCATAAAAAATATATGTAGAGAGATTTTTATATGTTTTCTTAGAGTAGATTAGTTTTATTTTTTATTTTGATCAAGAGGAAGAGTTTTTGGAAGCTTGAGTTCATCAAAGATTGTATCCCAAAACAAGTTCTCTCTAAACTCTATTCTTGAATTTAATTATAAGTTATTATTATGTTTATTATTTTTATTGTTAATTTAATTATTTCTTTCTTTTTAATTATGAATAGCTAATTTTATTTTCTAGGATTTAGATGTAATCTTTTGATTTGCATATGATTATTTATATTTAATTGATTGGATTTGATTGTTGGAATTAATCTTTTATCTTAGAACTTAATGCTTGTAATTAACTGGCCATTAATTGCATGATTTAAGATATTGTGTGAAGTAGCGAGAGTGGAAGCACAATATTAGTTCATTAGGATAATTGACCTAGGGAATGTATTGTTTAGAGATAAGAATACTCCTTTGTGATTTTTAAAAGGATTTCCATAAAACTTAATGGGTTTGTGTTAATTGCTTATGATCACGAGAGTAGACGTAAGGTTAATATGAACACACATGTTGTATCCTGAGAGAGAACATAATATAATTTAGGGAAATCTAATCATTAATTCCAGTAAAAATAATCCATCTAAAAATTATAAAGAAATCATATGTGATCAATTGATGAATTCTAAATCCTAAACCTTTAATCTTATTTTCATATTTATTATCATTTATGTACTTGAATTTTACTTTAGCTTAAAATATGAATTCTCATAATTAATTTTCTAAATAATAGAGGAATCTTAAAATTGGTAATTGAAAAACCCTTCCTTGTGGAATCGACATTTATTTCACTACTATATTACTTGTTCACGACCTGTGCACTTGCAGAAATCGCGCAACAACTATCCACAAGTCATCTCATCCACAGTCAAAACAATTTAAAGCAATGGTATAAGACATACATGCATAGTTGAGGTAATTAGCAAAATCCCCTTCTGTAATTCCTTGCCCCTTCATATGCTTCTGCATCTCCTTTGAAACTGCATTCACAATAGCCACACTCCAATAATTTTGCTTAGCTATCTCCTAAGTAGCTGTAACCTCCTCACCAACTGTAGTCTCAGTTACATTAGCCACAATCCTATTTGTACCCTTGTTCTTTTTTTTTTTTTCTGCAACTCATTCCACTAATCTGGGTATCCTATTAATTAACTTGAAACACCTTTCTTTAATATGTCCTGGTATCCCTCAAAAATCACATTTCTTGCTATAATATTTTTCTTATATACAGCCTAATTTCTTATTAAAAAAGCAGCACCTTTAGTCAATTCATTTGCTCCAGTACTAACTTGCCTTTGTTTCTCTATTCTTAACACCATAGAGTAAGCTTTATTTACATTAGGTAAAGGATCCATTAATAAGATTTGGTTCCTTGTATGGTCATAGATCTCATTTAATCCCATTCACTACCAAAAAATCGCTATTTAGCGACGGAATTTTCTGCCTCTAAATAGCAAAATTCCGTCACTAAATGATTATAGCGACGGAATTACGAGGAGAAAAATTCGTCGCTATAACCCTAGTCGCTGATTTTTTTGCAACAGAAATAGAAATTTGTCGATAATCAACAACGAAAATTTTCTCGTTAAATTCTGTAGCAAAATTCAGCTATGGAATTTCCACTGCAGATTCGTCGCTAATTCATAGTTGATCTATTGGAGTTTAAAACTAAATTTAAATAAAATCCGTTGCTAAAATAAAGCAATCTGTTGCCGTTTTATTGCGATGGAATATTCTGTTAGAATTCCATCGTAATTTATAATTAAAAATTAATTTATTCCATCGCAATTATGCATATATTCCGTCGCAATTTTTTATTTAAAAATTTATTGTTTATTTTTTCATTGCAAATCCGTCAGAAAAATCCATCGCAAAATTTTATTTCGTCGCAAATCCGTCGCAAAAATCCATAGCAAATATTTTTCATTTAGTTTTTTTTATGATTATGTTATTATTAACATTATATTTATATACTAATATGTTTCAGCAATGTTAACAATATTAATATGAATATTAAAAATTCAATTAGTAATAAAATATTAACATAAGTTATAGATCATAAAAAAGTAGCAACCATAAATAATAAATCATAAAAAGAAGTAACATAAATAGGAAAATACTAATAATAGAGTCCTAAATCATCCTCCTAATCATGCTGCTCATCAGTATGAGATGGATCATCAAATGCATGATTATCATCTGCAGTATTATCATCAGCAGCAATAGTATCATTATTACTCGGAGGATCATTCTAGACAGATGAAACAGGATCCAAGCCTCTTGCAATCATAAAACTCTCCAGGCGATGAAGGCATTCTATCAGCTCTCGTTCTCTCTCCGATACCATCCTTTGTAACTGCTGTTGAATTACTTATTGAACTCCTGGACTTTAAATCAATCGAATCATATCCTGTTCATTGCTTGGCTGGGAAGCAGCAGTAGGAGGGACAGATGGTGGGTAAGTAGCAAAAGATGAGCTACCACCTGAATGTCCATAATATGACGATGCACAAGAACTGACTCCATAAATCCTCTTCTCCTTGTTCTCCCCTCCAATAGCTCTCAAGTATAAGTCCAACTCATCAGCAACAGCTGGCTTATCGGATTCTGGTGTTGGTTGAGACATCTCTCCGCACAATCTCACAATCTCATCCTATTAAATAATTCAATTAACAAATTTTAGTTATATAAAAAGGTTGCACATAATTTTTATTATTTTTTAAAATTACAAGCTGAAATTTTATAATAAAATAAATTATAAAGTTTTGAGAATTTTGAATTATTTTCATCATTAGAAAAAAATTTATTTATATAAAAATATTTCACAAATGAATTAAACTAACAAATAAAATTTTAGACTTACATGAACTGCCTTCGAGCAAGAATCAATAAAACTTCCATTGGCCTTCCTAGTATGAGTGCGGATGAAAATCTCCATCGGCAGTGGATCTCTTCCCAATGTAGAAGCCTTTAAAACATTACAAAGTATTTAAATTTTATATTTTTCACAAACTGCTAGGGACATTCAAAAAATTTGTACTTATATAGTAAATTAGAATATATACTAACCAATCTATGGCGATGCTCCTTATGGGAGATAGAACCGCCTGTATGGCAAGATGGCCCACTACCCTCACCCCCTGATTCAGAACAACGATTCTTAGATGCCGCAGTAGACTTTGTTATCCTATGATCTTTCTTCCATTCCTCACACTACTGCTTATAGACATCCTCTTCAAGAAATTTTGGCTTTTTACCAGACCTCTTTACATTACTAACCATGTCAAAATATCGCAATGCACACTTCTTCTTCCAAGCAATTTTCACCTTTGAATCTATAGCCTTGTCCCAAATAAAATTTTTCTGCAACAAAGTGTTAATTGACTATATATATATATATGTGTGTGTGTGTGTGTGCGTGTGTGCGTGTGTGTGTGTGTGTGTGTATATGTATATATATATATGTATATATGTATGTATATATATATATGTGTGTGTGTGTGTGTGTGCGCGTGTGTGTGTGTGTATATGTATATATATATATGTATATATATATATATATATATATATATATATATATATATATATATGTATATATATATATATATATGTATATATATATATCTATATATATATATATATATATATATATATATATATATATATATATATATATATATATATATATATATATATATATATATATATATATATATATACATATATATATATATACATATATATATATATACATATATATATATATACATATATATATATATACATATATATATATATACATATATATATATATACATATATATATATATACATATATATATATATATATATATATATATATATATATATATATATATATATATATATATATATATATATATATATATACATCTATATATATATAATATATATACATATATATACATATATATATATATATACACACACACACACACACACACATATATATATATATAAACTTTGACAAAAACATTCCCTATATATATGAAATTTTTCATATTAATAAATCAAATTAAAATTTATAATTTTGACAAAAACCTCCCTAATATATATGAAATTTCTCATATTAATAAATGGAATTAAAATTTATAACTTTGACAAAAACCTCCCTAATATATATGAAATTTCTCGTATTAACAACTGGAATTTATAGAAATTTCGACAAAACTTTCCCTATATACTAGAATTATCCTCCTATTAACAATTGAAAAAATAATATAATTATTGTCCAAATACTTCAATATCATCAACATAATACATTATCATATAAATTGCCCAGCCCGGGCCTCCAAGTAATAACCCCTTCCGCCATAACAGAAATCTATCATAATAATCATAAGTTTTTATTATTAAATTACAAGTAAATTTCTAACAAATAATTAAATTTATATGGCCAAATAATCAAATTAAAGGTATATATATATAAACTTTGACAAAAACTTCCTATATATATATGAAATTTCTCGTATTAACAACTGAAATTTATACAGTGATTTACTAATGTTTTACTTAAACAAATATATATAAGATAATTCGATTAATTAACACAAAATTCACCATAATTACAAATACAAATTTTAAAAATCTATAAAAATTTCGGCAGAACTTTCTCTATATATTGAAACTATTCTCCTGTTAACAGTTTAAAAAACAATATAATTATTTCCCAAACACTTCAATATCATCAACATAATACATTATCATATAAATTGCCCAACTCGGGCCTCCAAGTAATAACCCCTTCTGCCGTAACACAAATCTATCATAATAATCATCAGTTTTGATTATTAAATTACAAGTAAATTTCTAACAAATAATCAAATTTCTATAGCCAAATAATCAAACTAGAGGTAAAATTCAAACAAATAATCAAATTATAATTAAAACATTTAATATTTATATTAATTACCTTAAATTCTTTCTAGTAATAATCCTCAACTTCCTTTAGCACTTCCTTCCAAGAATAGCCTTTTGGATATATCCTCTCCTTGAAGATCTTAGTGATCATCTTTGCACACTCGCTAGATGAAAACAAGCTATAATACATAAATTATAAATAATTAATATATAATATTAGTAAAATATTAAATTTATGAAATTGGTATTAAAAAATTATAAATGAAATTATACTTAACTCATTTGAATTTAAAACAGTGACAATGATCTTTCCATCACAACTCCTCTCATAAGTCTCAATAGGTGCATAAGTGGAAGCACCCTGCAAAGAGCTATGACCGGCCTCAGAAATTGATGTTGATGCAGTACAACTTTTTGTAGGAGTGGGTGCTACCTCACCAGGTGTCTCATCAGGATTAGGAATACAAGATGATGATGATGAAGGGCCTACTCCTGGATAACTAGGAGGAGCATCAGTATTAAGTGGTCGAGGAGGCCTAATAGAAGGAGGTGTTGTCAAACCAGAAGGAAGTGCTGACAAACTCAAAGGAGCATCAATAGGGGGATGTACTGGCGGAGTTAAAGACTAAGCTGAGGACGCAATGGACTTGGATCTATAGTACCTCTACCACGTCTCCTACTAGGTGCAATACCTTTGCCACACCCCTTAATAGGGAAATTACCTCTCCCACGACCTCTATCCATACCTAAAATCATATGAAATTAAATGATTAAAAAAAATAGTATTTTGCTTGTTATACATTTATATACTCACACACAAGCAAGATAATTGTATACAAGTAAAACAAAATATTTTATATTATCACAATAATAGAGTTAAAACAAAATATTTTATATTATTACAATAATAGAATTACAATATGTCATTAGATAAACAAATTATTAAAAGATCTTATGCATCTGAATCACTATCTTTAACATCATTCAACTCTTCATCAAATTCTGCTTCCCCTTTTGTTTCTGAGTCTACTGGTGCTTCATCTTCTATTTCAACCTCTTCAGTGTCTAATTCATTACAAGAACCAAGTGGATCATTAAGTGATTGATCCTCATCGATAGGCACAAGTGACACTTTCCTAGCATCCACAACATCCTCTTGGAAAGGTGAAACATGCGATGGAAGGGTGTTCATTTGTGATTTGGCTACCTCAACAACTGGTCTAGCTTTAATCTTGCATACAGCCCACCAATCTGTATCGACACCTTTACAACCAGGATATGGGACATAATATACTTGAACTGCTTGCATTGCCAAGATAAATGGTTCGTATTTATTAAATCTTCTTCTTATATTGATATCAACAAGGTTATAATTTTGATGTATTTTCATCCCTATATTTGGCTTTGGATCAAACCAATCACATTTGAACAGTACAGTCCTCTTGATTGGTAGTGCCGGATACTCCAATTGCAGTACCTCTATCAATCGACCATAATAATCACTTGATTGTCCCTTAATATATACTCCACTATTATTTGTCACTTGTCTATGACTATGCACTTTAGTATGAAATTTGTATCCATTGACAAAGTACACAAGATAACAAGTAACAATCCATAAAGGACCCATTGTTAAACACTGTATGAAAGGGTTCAAGATGCCATTTGTTGGATTGTTTGCCTACCAAATAAAATATAAAAATTTATAATTAATAAGCCAATATTGTTGTAATAAGTACCATTTATAACTATGAACAATTAATAAGAAGCACTCTCATATAATTCGAACCAACTAGCAAATTCATGTTTTAATATGTCATCTATCTCCATATCAGTGATAGTTGGTCGAGAGGTTCGTAATTCCTTAATGTAGACCCTTAGAAGAAAATAAAATAATTAAATATAAAATTACAATATGATAATAAGGGATAAGAATGACATCAAAGCAGCTCTATCTATTAACTTACTCAATAAATGGAGAAACATCTTCACAATTCAACAGAATATATGTACGAGTTGCGTTATACTCCTCCAATGTCAAACGCCTTATTTTTGCTTTTCCATATGGACTATCCAGATGAGTAAAGATTGCAATGTTCCCTTCTATTTCTTCTCCTTCCATTTGCCCTCCATCATCATTCCGTGGCACTTTTCGATGCCTTGTGTGCACTTTAGGTTCAAAATAAAAGGAACAAAAGGATGAAGCTTCTTCCACTAAATATGCATTGCATATAGAACCTTCAACCTTAGATTTATTCTTGACATTGTTTTTCAAGTGTCGAAGAAAACTATCAAGATATATAAAAGAAATATAAGTTAAAATACTAGAATAGATTATGAACATTAATAATTTGAATATCCTAAAATATTCATACCATTCAAATGGATACATCCATCTATATTGAACTGGACCTGCAATCTTCACTTCATAAGGCAGATGAACTGGAAGATGTTCCATAGAGTCAAAGAAACTAGGAGGAAATATCTTCTTTAATTTGCATAGAATGACTGGAATTTCTTCTTCTAATCTAACCATGTCTTCTACATGAATCATCTACATGAATCACGATTGAAGTAAGATCTTTGAAAAATAAACTCAATTCTGTAATAGCTTCCCAAACCTTCTTTGGGAGAAATGCACGAAAAGCAATTGGTAACAATCGCTGCATGAATACATGGCAATCATGACTTTTCATCCTAAACAATTTATATTTTCTCATGTCAACACATCGACCCATATTAGACACGTATCCATCTGGAAACCTAAGGCTCTTCACCCATTCACATAGGACTTTTTTCGACTCTTTATCCAATGTGTAGCATGCCTTTGGATATAACTTAGTTACTTCTTCTTGTTCAAGCTCGGGTCTCCTACACAATAGCTTCATATCAGCTCTAGCTTTGGCATTATCCTTAGTCTTCCCATCTATGTTCATTGCAGTGTTGAACACATTCTCAAAAACATTTTTCTCAATGTGCATCACATTCAAGTTGTGACGTATAAGAAGGGAACTCCAATAAGGTAAATCTCAAAAGATGCTTCTCTTCCTCCAACCACAACTCTTATAAATAGGAGCATTATGATCATTCGCACTAACTTCAGTAACCTTTTTCAAAGTCAGTTTATTGATTTCCTCAAGGATCTGCTATCCAGACTGTAATGGGGGTGCTAACTTCTCAACCGTAGTTCCCTTTATAAAATGAGTCTTATCAAGTCGAAATGAGTGATCTGGTGGTAAGAACTTATGATGATTGTCAAACCATGATTGCTTTCCATCTTTAGGTAGGGTGAATGCATCAGTTTCATCATGACAATAAGGACAAGCTAGCCATCCGTGAGTACTCCAGCCAAATAACATAGAATATGCTGGGAAATCGCTTATTGTCCACATCAAAGCAGCTTTCATATGGAAATTTTGCTTATTTGACACATCATATGTCCAAACTCCAACATCCCACAACTGCTTCAATTCTTCAATTAAGGTTGTAAATACACATCTAACTTGTCCTTAGGGTTATTCGGGCCTGGACTAATCACCGTAAGGAACATGTACTCCTCCTTCATACATAACCATGGAGGCAAATTATACGGGGTGACTATTACTGGCCACGAGGAGTATTGTTGTCCCGATTGTCCAAAAGGCTGAAATCCATCTGTGCATAGTCCGAGTCTTACATTTCTAATCTCAGATGCAAAAGATAAATGAGTTTGATTGAAATGCTTCCATGCTTCACTATCTGAACAATGGCACATAATGCCTTCTTCCTCATCATGGTTGGCATGCCCTGTCATGTACTTTGCTGTGGATTATGAGGCATATAATCTCTGAAGTCTAAGAGTTAGAGGAAAGTATTACATCTTCTTATATGCAACATTTTTCTTTCGTTTCGCAGAACCCCGTCTAGGTGCCTTATACCTGGGTTGACCACAGAACTTGTAATTAAGCATATCAGAATCACTCTTCCAATATATCATGCAACCTTTACTACAACAATCAATTTTCTCCACTGGAAGTCCTAGACCTTTGACTAACTTCTTAGTGCCATGGAAGTTATCAACCATCATGTTATCTACTGGTAGGATCTCTTTCACTACAAAAAAAGCGCTAAATACCGACTAAATTTTTTGTTGGTAAACATAGAAAATTAGTCGGTATTTATAAATACCGACCATATACCGACAATAATATTTAGTTGGTATTTTCATTGTCGGTAAAAAAAAATACTGACTGAATACAATATAGTCGGTAAATACCGACAGATATTTTTGTCAGTATACTGTCTTATTTTTGTCGGTAAATTTGTAAAGAATAGTCGGCTCAACAAATTACCGACTAAAAATATAGTTGGTAAAATATAATTTTGGTCAGTAAATTAGTAAATTATTTTGTCGCTATGTTTTTCCAACTATATTTTTCATCAGTAATTGATAAGTTTGGGTCAGTAAATATATAAAATATTAGCAGAAAAACACTTTTACCAACTAATATTTAGTCAGTAATTCATCGGTAAAGTTTAAATAGATATTTTTCAAAAGTAAATATTTTGTTGGTAATACGTCGGTAATTTTGTAAATTAATTTTTAAAAAATAAAATATTTTGTTGGTAATCCGTTGGTAAAATTCTATTTTTTAAAAAAATACATATTCTTCAAAAAATAAGAATAATAATTTAAAAAATTAAAATTTTTAGAGTGAACATGAAAATTAAGTAATAAAAAGTTATAAAATAAATTAGGAAGCTTAAAGAATATAAAAAATGACTAAATTAAAATTATATTTCAAAACTATAAAAAGAATGAAATGAAGCTAAAATTAAGAGAGAAAATAATAAGAGTAAAAACGAAAAGGTAAGATAAATAATTTATTAAATTTATTTTTTTGTTTACTAAATTTATATAAAAAATTTAATAATAAAATAAATTTAAGATAGCAAATAATTATTTTTTAAAAATCACATTAACACTTTTTTATGCTATAAACAATTTAAGAAATATAAATAATAAATTATAAAAACTAAAAAAAAATTGAAATAAATTTATTAGATTTTTTGTATTGAAGGGTTTGAAATTTAAGAAATAAAATAGAAAAAAAAATAGAATATGAAACAAAGAGTATATAAGTATTAAAGAGTATGAAAATATTAAGTGATGAAAAAGAAAATGAAGAAATAGTTAAAAGAGAAAGAAAAAAAAAGAAATTTTATTTGTGAGAAATGGAGAGAAGAAATTGAGAGAAATATAAGAAAAAAGAAAGATAAGAAAAGGGAAAGAGAAGAAGTGTGGAAAAAAAATGATGAGAATGAGCATTTTTATATTTTTTTACACCATTTACCGACTACTTACTGACCAAATTTCCGTCGGTAAATTTTTCAAATGAAAATTTGGAGGGAAATTTCCCTCCAAATTTTCATTTACCGACAGATTACTGACTAAATTTCTGTTAGTAATTTTTTTTTATTTTTTAAAAATCAAATGAAAATTTTGGAGGAAAATTTCCCTCCAAAATTTTCATTTACCGACTAATTACCGACTAAATTTCTGTCGGTAATTTTTTTTTAACATCAAATGAAAATTTTGAGGGAAATTTCCCTCCAAAATTTTTATTTACCAACAGATTATTTTGTCTGTAAATTAAAAAAAATTCTTTATAATTTACCGACTAAAATTTTAGTCAGTAAATTTAGTGACAAAAATTTTTGTTGGTAAATAGGAAAGTTTTTAATTAAATCAAAGAAAATTTTGCTTTTAATTTACCGACTAAAATTTTTTATTGGTAAATTAACAAATATTTTGTTTTTTAATTTACCGACGGAATAATATTGTCGGTAAATTAGAAAGCTTTTGTAATTGAATTAAAAAAAATTTTGCCTTTTAATTTACGGACTAAAATTTTGGTCGGTAAATTTACCGACCAAAATTTTAATCGGTAATTTCAAAAATTTTTCAGTAAATAATTTGTTTTCTAATTTACTGACCAAAAATTTGGTCGGTAAATTTACCAACAAAATAATATTGTTGGTAAATTAGAAAGCTTTTGTAATTGAATTAAAGAAAATTTTGCCTTTTAATTTACCGACTAAAATTTTGGTCGGTAAATTTACTGACCAAAATTTTAGTCGGTAATTTCAAAAATTTTTTCGACAAATATTTTGTTTTCTAATTTACCGACTGAAAATTTGGTCGGTAAATTTACCGACGGAATACTGACACTTAGTCCTTTTGCATGGACACTTAATCTGCATTCCTTACTTATATCCAAGTTGGCTACAGACAAACTCAATAAACTGATCTACCCCTTCCACAAAATTAGGATTTAAATACCCATCAATTGTTCTAATATACATTCATTGTCGATTTGAAGTCATCTTGCACTCCTATAGGTATAGAATATTAAGAACGTGAAATATCAACTTATTACAATCCACTAGCAAAAAGTAATAACCATAAACTTTTGTAGTTCTAAACATAAATCCTCACACTTAACCTAAATCTTTTATTAATCCTTATATCTCCTTTCTTAAAAGGTAAGAACCTAACCATTTAGAAAACCATTCCTATGCAATCAATTAATGGTACATGATTTTAATCATAAAGCTGTCGAAATTTCGACAGCATGTCACTATAGTTCTCGAAGTGCACTAGTTGAAATACGCACAAATAAAATATTTATGCCTATCTCACTGTGCACCCGAGAACGTATAGGTCATACTGTTTAAATTTCAATGACAACTTTATGATTAAATATGTTACCTAATTGAAAAGGATGATATTTTCCAAACTGTCTACATTGGACAATTCAATGACATCTCACTATCACAGTGAGAATGACACTAAACGGTTATCTAAGGTTTACTAAACTATCTAATTTTCATAGATGCAAGAGAAAATTCGGTAACATCTCCCATATATATATGATTGTCCACTGCATAAAATATAATAAAATCTGTTGTATTCTATTAGACATGCCTCATAGCCCATTTTGGGACTCAATATTCACAAGTAACTATAACGTTCAAAGGCACCAAATTAATAAAATTAAAAATTCACTCATAATAGAAGTGAACAATATATAATTCTATTTTAACTTTAAATATTAAATACATAAATAATATCAAATGAGCGAGTAAATGTGTGCATGTATGTGTGTCTATATTGAGTTTTAAATCACACAGTTCTTATAATACCACTAAATCAAAATTAATTGATGATGATGACCACATTAAAGATAATTGGTAATGAGACTAATTATATTAATATTAATTTTGTCAAACATTTTCCATATAGATGTAGTATAAAAAAAAATTATACTATATATATTTTGTCAAACATTTTCCTTCAAATATCACCCCTTTGGCTAGAACTCAAAACTCCCCATAACCTTTTTCTTTTTTCTTTTTTTCTCAATAATTTAAAGTTAAAAATTTTCAGTAGTATTTTAAAGTTCTAATTAAATTTAAATTCACCTAAATTGAAATTAGGGAATCTGATGGTAGCTGGGAGGAGATACATGTGGTGAAGAATTTGCTCATGATAGCAACAGACTGGACAAGATGATTCTCTCTCTTTCTTGCCGTTTTGCAAGCGACTCAAATATGCAAAATAGGCTTCACGAACTGCTATGGGAGCTCCCAAGAAAGTCAGAAAGCAGTGAACTTGTTTTCACTTGATTTTCAATTAGCAATCAAGAAAGTCCCTTTGGCTAGTTGTTACTTGTTTTAACTTTCTGGCACAGTGACTTTTCATCCTCTTATTATTATTATTATCATTTCCAATTGGATGATCAATTAATCCAAATAACAGCAGATTATAAATGAATCAATTTTTTTTTTTTTTAATTTACTAGAGATTGGGAATAGATGGATTTTCTTTAGAACTTGTTTTTACTGACAGGATTTCTTTCTACCTTGTTGATTGTGAAAAACATGTGCCTAATTGGCTATCATCAGCTAAGTTTGAATCATTTGCCAGCTTATTGGTTTGATCCTTTGCTATGTAGCAAAAACTCCAAGCCATAGCTGGGCTATTATATATGACAGTTGTGGGTAAGTACCAATTATTAGAATCTATTTGGTATTAAGTTTTCAATTATATATGACAATTGTGGGAAATTGTTTTTACTTTTATTTTACAAGTTGTATTTTTTAAGAAAGAAAATTATTAAAAAAATCCCCCATAAATTTATCATGACTGTTGCTTGTACATTTAAAAACATAGCATTAATAGCAGGACATTTTAGTCATACTATATGGTAAAAATTTTTTCTACAGTACTGATGTTGTTTTTAGCTTTTGGCAAAAATATTTTATTTCTTAAATTTTATAATTTGATTGAAGTTTAGTTTCTATGTTGTAATGTAGAACCTTTTTAATCCATCAAATACTTGATTATTCTGTGGATGGTAACTCAAGGGTGGGGTATATAATTGAAAAGGATTATGAACTTGCAAAATTCAAAAGATTGATATTAGTAATAATTATGAGTGTTTTATTAGTGTAAATGCATCTATTTAAATAGTAATATCTATGGTTTAGATTTTTTTTCTTTTTTGAGCATGGAGAGGAGTAATCGAATATGAGCTTATTATTTATTTCATATATGCATTTATCATTAGATTATATTGTAGCATGCATCTCTGTTTAGATTTAAATATTCAATTAAAATTAAATTTAATATTATTCTTCACATTCGAACTTGATTCAAAGAAATATTTGAGATATTTAAACTTGACTATGTAAATATTAGAATTTAAATGGTTAACGTTTAAAAATTTTTCTACTAAAAAATGAAAAATAAATTTAAATTTTATTTTTTGTGAGTTTGTAATTAAAACAGTTGAACGGAGATATTTTAAAATGATATTGGATAATATTATTTAAAACTAAATACTTATTAATTCAGTCTATTTAATTATCTGTTATTTAAAGTTTTTAATTAATCTAAAATTCATTTAAAATATTAAGTCATAAAAAATTTCATTTGATATTTGTACAATACAGCAAGTCATTCATTTTCAATTTTCACACTTAATTTCTAGTTTTATCAAACATCTATCTAATTTTAAATCTCATTTGTCTTACTTTTACTAATTTCTAGTTTGAGGGAGAGCTAGGATTATCATGTGGAAGCAATGAGCCTATATATAATGATTCAACAAAATAATATCAACTAAAACCTCACAGCCACTACAAGTTTCAGTGGAGAATTTCTGGAACAAGCAGAAATCTATCAAATTAAGGCTATTAAAAACAGAATAAGGCAGATTAAAAATCTATCAAATTAAAGCTATTACAAACAGAATAAGGTAGATTAAATCTATCAAAATTAAGTAAATCTATCAAAATTAAGGCTATTAAAAATATAACAGAAATTATAACCAAAATAGATCAGAAATTAAGATTCACGAACCAGAAGCGAGAGAGAGATCCTGCGATGAACCAGAGACAATGTGAACCACCAGAATCGACAAAGAGAGATGGGGAAATGGTGGAGGATTTAATTCATTCCTCTGTCAACAAGAACAAAACCAGTTACTCAAATCAAATTCAAGAACAAAATAACCCATTATTATTTCATAAAATCATATTCAACCATCAACCAACAAAACAAAAATCAAAAAAAAAAAAACCAAAATCGGATAAAAAATAACCAACAGTCAAAACAAATTCATATTCTCACAAAACCCATAACATAATTGGACAAAATCCCAACAAAAGCTTACAAAATTATGTTATTGACATGGATTTTCACATAAAATCACAGAAATTTGAAACAAATACAAAGAAAAAAAAAAAGGTCACAGAACTGGACCTGCGATAATGCCCAGATGCGTGACCACCAGAGTGAAAGAGAGAGAGATCCTGTGCCAAATCAGAGACCCACGAACCACCAGAAGTGAGAAAGAGAGATGAGGAAATAGTGGAGGACAACCAGATGCCCAAGAAATTACCCAAATCCAGCAGCTATACAACCCAGAAGCAAGACAGAGAGAGGGGAAATGGTGACTTCTGTTTTGTTCCCAGGACTTCACGATAATCCAGTACCCCTTTTAAATCAAACCCGTTGTCAAATTTTTCATCAAACAAACAAAATTTGAAGGGGAAACGACAGTTTTGTTTTTGGCAAATCTGAATAGAGAAAGAGGCAGATGAGAGCGCGCAACTGGGAAAAAGAACAGAGGCATCCCAACTAATTAATTGGCTGTCCAATTAATTAAAAAGATTTTAAAAAATAGCGACGGATTTCCGTCGCTATTCTAAATTAAATCCGTCGGTAAAATAAAATGAAAACTCTTTTTATTGGGTCAGCGACAAAAATAACAACAGAATCATTCATCGCTGATTCTGTTGCTAAACTATCACTAATCGGCCGGTAAGTCATGGCGCCAATATTTCACGCTATTTTTTAGCGATGGAATTATTCAATCTCTGATCTGTCGGTAATGTGTCGCAAATCTGTTGGAATTCTGTCGCTATATTTTTTAATTTATTATTTCTATTATTTTTAGAATCCGTCGCTGTTTGTCGCTAATCTGTAGCAATTTAGTGACAGAATACTGTCCGTCGCTAAATTCTGTCGCTATTTTGCGAATTTCTTATAGCGATTAAAAACTTCATCAACCTATTATGGCAATTAATTTCAGATATATTCTTAGCTACACCACATATGCACACTGGTATTGGCATCAGACAACTTAACTCACCCTAGAGTTTCTTAAGTTTGGTGTAATACAAAGAAACTAGCATATTTCCTTTTGTTACTAAGCTAATTTCCCTCTGCAATTGGTACAAAAGTGGACCATTGCTTTTACCAAATCTCTCCTCAAGTTCATTCCTTAATTCCTTAGCACTAGATGCATATATGAATGCATCTACTAAATCCTTGGAAATTGAGTTCAAAATCCGAGATTGAACCATGTAGTCTACCCTTAACCATTATTCAAATTCATTAGAATCCTCTTTAGGCCTAGGACATTTGCCATTTATAAACCCTAACTTAACTTTAGCTCCAAGAGCTAGCTTCACATATCAATTCCAAGATAAGAAATTAGTTCCATTAAATGTAGTAGTAACTAAATTCATACTTAAATGATCCAAATTTTAAAGCATCAAGGGATTCCCATTACGATTCTCCTGGTTTCCCCAATTTTGCGTCCTCTGATTCCTATGTGAATCATCTCCTCCTTCAGTTCCAGACTTAAATTCTGCCATTAATTCTATCTCCCTCACCTTAAATCTCAACCTAATTTCACTAAACCAAGATCAGATTCTCTTGGAAATGACCTGCTCTGATATCATGAACAAACTTAATTTTTGGTTTGTACAAAGAGATCAAGAACAAAGAGAGAAAAGTCTGAAAATTTTCTTTTTCTGTATTATTGTCTAAAAATTCAATTACAGCTAGGAAATAGAAAAGTATTTATACTAAAACTAATACATGTATGGTAACTGAAATACATCATATAAAAGAAATCTAGCTAAGCAAAATAAAAGAACTTAAGAATAAATTATATTTACAACGAGCCCATGCATTGACACCATAAAAGTAGTCCCCCATTTGAAATCTTGTACTTAAAGTTGAGATTTGGACCCTTATATATTCATTTTTTTTTTCTTCTAACTCTAGGGCAGATTTTTCATAAGAAAAAATTCTTTTAAATAGTATTTTTAGATGTGGAATAATTTTTTAATTCCCATTTTTAGTATATAATTAGTTAGTAATAGTAGTTTCAAAAAGAATTTGCAGATTTTGGATTCAAGGAAAGATCATCTTCAACTTTGAAGTTAATTTCTATTTGTAGTTCTTCATAGAGTTTATTTTTAAATCCATTTCAATTTCATACTTGTAATGAATCTTTATTGATTTTAATGAAATTTATGATTTTTTTTATTAATCTTGCCATAAGTAACTAAATTCTAGTCTAGAATTTAGATGTTAATTGATTTAATTACTTGTGGTATTGTGTGTGCTCTACTTTTGTGATGGTTTGCTTGGAATAATATGTCATCGTTGAACTTAATGTTGTTTAAGTAGTGTTTGGCCACCACTTATATAATTTAAGATACTAAATGAAGTAGCAAGTGTGAAAGTGTGATATTTGTTCATGAGGTTGATAGAGCTAGGAAAGTTACCACATAGAAGTATGGGTATGCCTAAATGATACTTTATACTCATCCAAAAAATTAATGAATTTGATTAACACTTGTGCCCATAAAAATAAGTGTGAGATTGATTTTAATATGAGTGATTTACTTTGGGGGAGGACTTTACTTAATTAAGAAAAAATTATCTTTAATTCCTTATACTTGAGCAATTACATAAGTACAGATAAACAACAAGTATTCAGAATTCCAATCAAAATTTAGAACCTAGGTTTTTCCTATTACATTAATACCTTAATTAATTGTTTAGCTTGTTTTAGATTACATGCTGCTTTGAAATTAACAATTGAACGACATCTCTCAAGCTAACAATTGAACAACCATCTCTCAAATATTAATTGACTAAATATTAAAAAAAATTGATATGTTGGTACTCAATTTCTTCTCTTCGTAGATTCAACATCTCTTATTTTTAAAACTACTAAAACTAGCTGTTAAAATTGAAAAGTCTATTTCTATATTAATCACTAAATATTTTTATATTTAATTGACGTGAGATATTCTAATAAGAAGTTTAAATACCATTTTAAATCCAAATTATAAAGAGATGTACAGGCATTTAACTGGGACTAATCCATATATCTTATAAAAAAGCTTAAATCCAACCAAAAAATTTAGCTATTCGATGGTGAAGGCTCAATACTATATTAAACCTTAATATTTTTTATTTTACTCCAAAACTATTTTTTCCAATATTTTAAATCAGTCTTTTTCTGAAAAAATAATTTTAACCTAATCAGTATCAAACTGTCTCTTAGTTTTCAATAGCTTTACGTAAAGATTAATTTTAAATTATTCTTGTTTAATTTTGCTGTTTTCTTTGATATCTTGACAAGTTTGAAAAAATTTCCAATAGAGGCTAACGGCTATATCAAAATTATGATCTTAGCTATATAGCTAATGTCTCAAGACCTAACTCATTCCCCTAGTCATAGAACAATTCCTACCTATAAATTTAAGGATATATGATTAGTTGTGATATGCATTAGATATTGTTCAGTTGAGAGATATATTATCACTATATTATGCTTGCGAGTGCAAATATTTATCACATTGCAAATATATATGCATGATTAATTAACCTTAAATTATAATCCCTTTATTCCTTTATAATTGATTTTTTCGTTGTTTCACAAGAATTAAGAAACTATTAATTAGATTAAGTTTTAAAAAAATAACTAAATTACTCTTTTGGATTACTGCACAATAATTAATATATGCAGCAATTATAGAGTAATGGATGCTAATAATGAAAAGAATAAAATTGGAAATAAAAAAATGAAGTCTTATTGATTTTTTAAAATAACAGAAAATTAAAAAAAAATTCTGCAAAAAATAAAGCAATGGGGGAAGTAATTCAATAAAACGTGGACTGCCCGACTTAAACATGTTTATTAATTACATTGCGAACGATGCAGATTTAAGCTTATAATTAAATGGTTTTGTAATCCATTGACCTAGTGCCTATCTCATTGTACCTAAAACAAAAATTCAAAGTTTAAATTATGATAACGTCCATACGCTTTAATAAGTTTTCAATGCACCATTGCTACATACAAGTCAGCATATAAAACTGTCCCCTTTCTCTCAATGTTAATTGTTAACGAACAAGCTAATGCCCTCGGTTGGAATTTTTTTTTTTTTTTTTTCTAAGCTCAAATTTGAATCAAGTTTGAAAATCATGTTCAAACTCGACTTGTTTCGAACTCGAATTTAAATCGAGTTTGAAAATCATATTCAATTAATAAAAAAAATTAATTATAAAATTGAGCATTACATATTCCAAAAAAATTAGGAATATATATATATATATATATATATATATATATATATATATATATATATATATATATATATATATATATTAGTGAAATTGAATGACAAAAAAAGATTATAGGAGTGTTACAATATATTTTTTTGAGTGTCAAAATTATTAGAATGATGATGATGATATTATTGTTATTATTATTATTATAAACTCTTTTTTCTTTTTTTTTAGTATTAAACTTCTCAACTATTTGATGAAATTATAAAACGTAATATTAGTTTTTATTAGTGACGCTAATTGTATGCACACATAATTAATACATCATTATTAATTATATAATCACAAAATGTAAATCATAAATATATATAATAATACATTATAAATGAGCTTATAAATAAGTCTATTCGCGAGCCTATTAATCGAACTATTTACGAGCTTATAACTGAGCTGTTCACAAGTTTATAATTGAACTGTTCATGAGACTAATTGAGTCGAGTTTAATTTTACTCAAACTCAATCTCAAGTTTAGATCGTTTATTAATCAAATCTTAAATTAAAACTTGAATTTAACTCAGTTATAAAACAAATAAAAGAGATTTTATTGAGTTAAATATTAAACTGCTCGTAAATAGCTGAGCTTATTTATATCAGTATTATGCATCTAGCTTTTAAAATTTGAGGTGGTGTGTAACTTTGAGAACACGAGGGGCATATAGGTTGTCGTAACTAATCAATCGGGCTGGTGAAAAGCTATTGACAATTTATTATCTCCAATATTTATTAGGGTATACATTAAGCTAATAAAAGAAGAGCAGCATTATTGAAAGTTTATATAATGTAAGTTACAATGTCGGATGTACCAAAAGCAATGTTTGATGCACCAAACAGTTGGCCTATTAGCTCAGCTGGTTAGAGCGTCGTGCTAATAACGCGAAGGTCGCAGGTTCGAGACCTGCATGGGCCAATGTTTTATAATATTAAAAAAAAAAAAAATAACAATTATATTCCATATTTCTGTTTTTTTTTAGAAAGAAATGACAAATATTAACTAAATTCAAAATTAGTTGCTGACTTCTTTTTTATTTATGTTGCAATCAGACTCAAAATCAATTTTTGAGTTGAATTAACTTTTGACATTTTAATATTTGTCATTAAATTCAAAATTAACTTTAAAATCAAATTTGTCGATAAATTTTATTTTCCGGGTCAATTGAATCTAATTTTTATTAAAAGAATAATAAAATAATTTTAAAATTTTTTAATAAAGGACCAGCAAAACCCATAAATCCTAAAATTAGAAAAAATTTATTATCAAATTAGATATTGAAATCAATAAATATAAATGTTTATAATTTGGAAAATTCACAAAAGAAAGAAAATATTTTTTATTAGGTGGGAAAGTCGAGAAAAGTGTATGTAAATGGAGAAAGTTAAAATAAAAAAGAATCATGGAATTTTGTTATAATTTTGACATATATAAATAAATTTAATTGTTTATTAAAATTAATTTTATATTTTACATTATTTTAGTATTATTTAAAATAAAAAAAAAACTAATTTTTATTTTTTAATAAAAGCTGAATTTTAATTGACTTAAAAAATAAAAATTTAAGAATTAATTTGGTCTTAAAATTAATTTCGGATTGATTAAACTAATTTTTAAAACTCAAGGATTCTTTTTTTTTTTTTTTTTTATAATGATGGGAGAAATTTTATTAATCTTGCAAATCCAAGAACATAGTCTCCTCTTACTCCGGAGGAGCCACAAAATATTAATTAACTCTAAAATTATTTTTGGATGTAATTGTTCTTCAAATAAAAAAACTATGTTTAATGTAAGCATTTACTGCTAGAACCAATAAGAATTTCTCAGAAGTCATAGCATAGCAAAGATGACAACTCATCACCTTAATTAATAATTTTAATTCAATTAATTTAATTCAATTACCATTTTTCTAAGGCAAATTAAAATATTGACTGGCAAGAACCAATAATGCAAAGAAGTCAAAGCATAGTATAATTATTTTTTTAATTTAGATTCTCCACATTTATATTTCCACTTGGTAATTTTTCTTTATTAAATGTTTTTGCATATTTTTATTTATATTATTATAATGTTGGTTCCTAGAAAAAAGAGAATCAACAACGACCATTTGAAAGTATAGTATAAATAGACTGATCCATATCCCAAAATCCTCAAGAACAACATCAAATCTACCTTTCTTATCTCCTCTTAATCAAAAACAATGAAAACCAAAGCAAACAAGCAAAGCAAGCTGATTAAAATTCTATGCAAGGCCAGAGACTCTTATGTGAAGGGCATGTTGGATTTTGCTGGCAGTGGTAAGGTTGGCTATGGAGGAACTATAGCAGGCAGAACCACTCACTTGCCGAAGAGTTTCAGTGTTAATTCTTCAAGTGCAGTCAATGATGAAGAGCTCAGGGAACTTGTAAGATTGAATTCTGGGAAAGAAAGTGAAATGAGGAGGAGCTATATTGTTGGGGTTGGAAAAATTGGGAGAATTGATGAAGATAGAACTTGTTCTTTTAGGGAAGATGATCATAATGATAGGATGCCAAATTTGTATACTAGAAGTAGAAGTCATGCTATTAGAATGAAAACTGCTTATTGTTAATTAAAGAAAGGATTTTAGATTATGTAATTCTATCGATTGTTTTTTTATACAATAGTACTGCAGTTGTTTCTAAATTCAGAAAATCTCAAATATATATATATATATGTATATATGATAACATGATATCTTAATTCATTGATAGCAAGTCAAAATGTACAAAAGAAACACTGAGGAAAGAACTCGTCACACCATGCAGATTTCTGTGTTAAAGGTGAGAGCTACCTTTGCAAGTATGGGCCACAGAGTTCCCTTCTCGTTTAACAGATCCAAAAACAAAAACTTGAAATTATCAATTAATGAATATTGATAAGGTTGTATATACAGTAGCCCAATGATTAAGTACTTGTCCATCATTGCTAAAGCATCTATAGATATTTAAAAATCGACAATTTTCTTCTTCTTTAAGAACTTGTAATTATGTGCTAGAAAAAAAAAAAAAAAAAAAAGAGAGAGAGAGAGACATTGTTTGCTTAAGACTTCGTCATGAAAACCAGAATAAGTTACAAAATTAAGGAATATATAGCTTTTTTTTTTTTTTTTCTTTCACAAAATTTCTGTAAAAAAAATATAATTATGGGAAAATTTATTTTTAAATGAGAATCTCAAGTTTGAGAGCTTCCAACACTAAAAAGAAAATTTACAATTTTTTATTAAACCCAATTTATACTTGAAAATTTATGAACAACAATTGAGGAAAAACTCAGCATCCAAATTATAATAGAACATGATAGGTGAATGGATCATTTTTCACATTGAGAATTTATATAGTTTTGGGAGTGCCAACTTTAAAAACTTATTGCAATTGGAAAGTTCAATTATATATAAGTTTATTTAATATATTATATTTAAGTCATATGGGATTTATATCCTAACAAAAAATAATAAACCTTGACAACTTCTATAAGCCAACTTTTGAAATAAATTTAAACTTGATTCCAAATAATAATTAATATAGTAATGAAAATTATATAACATATAAATACTTAAAAATAAAAAAAAAATTATGAAATATAATAAATAAATATTTTAAGTTTTGGGCTTCTTAAACTAAAGGCCCATAATTACTCTAGGCCTCCAAAGACTCTAGAAGAATGGTCGAAGCCTACTTGTTAAATCCTAACGGCTTCCAGGCCCACATATGCCTTAAGCCTAGATGTTCTCTAGAAACTTACTTTGCTTCTCTCACAAGTAACCTGCTGAGTAAGTTAGGTCCGAAACTCATGGCATAAATGTCATATCAACTGACATAAAGACACCTCCTCAGATGGCTCACCCCATATCCTGATACAATTCTCACCAAACACTTCTGAGGACGAGACAAAAGACATGCACCCCCTACCTCTATACCTACCATGAGCAGTCGAAGAGACTGGAGGACATAGGACACTCCCCCTCATGAAGAGATGTCAGTTTTGTCTCATACGGAATCATACAAAAGAGAAGGATTGACACGGAGCTCAAGTAGATGAAACTTTACACTTTCTCACCCTCCTTCTCTCACTAAAAAACGTATTCTTAGACAAAGAGAAAACCTTCTCTCTGGTCCCTGTAATAGTGTGATACTGACTTGATCGTCGAAAGATCAGTGCCAGGCGAAGGGCCTGGCTCTCTCTTGACTCTTTTTTATTTCTTTGCAAATCCACTACCTAAGGCCCAGCCAAAAGGATCTAGGTCATTTCCCTCTATCTTGATCTTGTACCGATCAAGATATATATATATATATATATATATATATATATATATATATATATATATATATATATATATATATATATATATATATATATATATATATATTGTTAGGAAGACTTACTTGTATTTAAATTAAATTAATACAAATGGTACAAGTGGTGTACATGCATAAGACAATTGTGTCTTGCAAACATGTTTACCCGCAATTATTTGTTTTTTGTTTTTATGAAAATGTCTATCCTCAATTATTAAGAATATATATTTTATTAGGTGGAACATTCAACCTTAATTTATATGAAGAGTAAGGTGTTGAGTTTGACTTTTAAGTTTTGTTCACCTAATAACATGGAAATATTGAAACTTAATTCACGTAAGACTCTGAAATGCTGAAATATTGAAACTTCAAAAACTTTTTTTTTTTTTTTAAGGAATACTTTATAAACTTTCTTAACATGCCGACCCATCCTTTTATTTTTTTTTTTTAAAAAACCATATAATACTCTCGTTCATTACTTATTTAATTTATCTATCAGTGTTCATAATCTTTTCACTAATTTTATCAATAAAGTTGATGATCTTGCACACAAATAAATTTTTAAGGTTATGAGTATTAAAATCTATGGACTTGTATATATGTGGGCTTATAAATGGGTAAGTATTGAAATCCACTTATACAAAATAAATTGGCTTATATAGATCGGCTAGCATATTTTCTTCAGTTTCGGTCTAAATTGGCATCATCATCAATCTAATAATAGGAGCTTGAACATAGATCTCAGAATCTAGCCCATTTAGACGTAAAATTCTAATACTATATTAAAATCTATGGGCCCATACATGTATAGACTTACAAATGGGTAAGTGTTAGAATCCACTTGTACAAAATTAATTAGCTTGTACTAGGTTTAATACCCACTCACTTATAAATCTTTTTTATATTTTGTTATTACTCAATGTGAAATTCATTTCCCAACAATGAGATCATTTAAAATGAAAAGGAGCAATTACAACGTGGATTATGATTTGACATGAAACTAGTTAATAGTGAATATAAAAAGATTTCCTTTATTAGAAATGTAAATTTTTTTCTTGGAAATATAAATTTTTCCTTAGAAAAGGTAAACTTTTTTTGAAAGCAAGAAGTATCATGAATGAGCTATCAAGATAGAGGACTTCTCCTCCAATCAATTTATTTATTTTAATTTTTAAATTTTCTTTTACACATTTCCTAACTATTGGTTCATCTCATATCTTTCTAAAACATCGAAGTCTTGTCATTGAGTATACCATTTCTTCCTTACTACAAGTGCCTATACTTAGATTGGTGGCTTATTCTTACCTTACTCATACCAAGCTCATCTGATCCTCTTCGCATTCTACAAGGTCCTCGGCTACAACCTTAAGTCTAAAGCTTGTCTCATGCCTATTTTGCTCACTTCTGCGAAATTGGATCCATTTGCTTGCTTATTCTCGTTTGCTATTTCGTTCACATAACTTTTTTTTTTATATGTCATATCTTTCATTATTTATATCATCTCCCAACATGAGATCTAGTTTATTACTTTCAACTCTTTACTTTAGTTTCCATGGTCCTCTTTCAATAATTCTTCACTGTCACCAAGCTTATCATAGCCCAACAAATCTCATTTAAGAAAATAGTCCTTAGTAACAAGAATATTTTGTCATCACATGGTTTACTTAAACTACTTAAACTATCACTAATTTGTTTTTTGTATTCAAGCCACCATAGATCTCTATGTTTTATTTAGTCCATCAACCTTGAGCAATTATTTATCTGAGCATCTTACTTTGATCTTGAACGTCTTTCAATAAAGAATATTACTTAGTATTATCAACATCTCTTCTAACCTCTTTATCCGGATACTATATATATATATATACACGAAAAAATTAAGGTTACCTTTTTGGTGACAAGAAAATGCAAGTGTGGTCGGAGATAAGGACGGCAAATGATTTCCTCCATTGAAAAATAGAACCGATTGAGAAAACATAAATAAAACAAGAAACAAAACTATTCAATATCATGTACTTGTCAGCGGCAGCGTGGGCAGACCGAAGTGTACCAGTGGTGAGAATGGCACTAGCGATTGATTTCAGGTATACTAGCAACGACACAATAGTAAAGAGAGAAAGAGAGAATAAGATAGAGAGAGAAGGAGATGAAAGGAAGAGGATGGAATTTGCGCTTTTAACCTAAAATATTTACCTTAAAAACAACTGATGTGGATGCTGTTTACTTAAATGACATTTGGCGACCACACTTAATCGCCAATTAGCAAGTAAATGTAATCACTGAATCTTTTCCACAATCAAATTTATATCTCTCTCTTTTTACCAGTCTTATTTTAGCTATTTGTTCCACCATAGTCACCATTTAGTTGTTGTGGAAATTGGGTTAGTTTCCACCAATTGTGCAAAAATTATAACAAGAAAAATTCTCAGTTAATTGGAGGAGTCACAACGGTATCATTTAAAAACCAATTAGCTTAGACTCTTATCGTCCTTTTGACAGAATTTTTCCTAAAATAATTTAAGCACAATATATCACCAAAATAAAACACCCAACAATAGCTATTAAATAAATAATAAATAATAAAGAGAACACCAAAATTTAACGAGGTTTGGCCAATTATGTCTATGTCCTCGGACACTACCAAAATAATATTTCACTATTTCAAAAAAATATTACAAAGTGAAATAATACAAAAGAGAGAAGAGAAAAATAACAATTAAGCCTTAGAAATGAGAGAAAGACTTAATGTTTTTAGATGATTTTGCAAAGCTTAGGTTCTTCCCTTTTATAGGCAATAAACCCTTCCTATTCCAACTAATATTTGCATATTTGTCAACAAATATGGCTGCCTATGTCAATAAAAAAAAGGTGCCAAACATATTGAATACCAATGTCAACAAAAGAAAAAACGGTGCCAAACATATTGAATAATAATTTCAATATGTAGACCATTTTGAGGAGCCATTTTAACAAATCTCCACCTTGGCGTTCTCAAAATCTCAGCCAAAAATTCTCTAGACTCTCTTTTCACAAACTCCAGTAGTGTCACCAAATGCACTTTGAAGCGCCATACTTCACATTTTAAGAACATTTATCAAGTTCAAACAGTGTTGGAACTTGACACCTGTCACTACCTTAGTTGTCATATCTGCAGGATTTTTAGCGGTTGGAATCTTCTAAAGAAGTATCTGACCTTCTTCAAGAATCTCCCTTATAAAATGATAACGAACATCAATATGCTTTGTCCTTACATGATACACTTGGTTCTTTGCTAAACAAATAGCACTCTGATTATCACAATGCACTTTTACATGCTTATGACTAACTCCCAAGTCATTCAACAACCCTTGAAGCCAAATAGCCTCCTTAACATCTTCTGTAGCTGCCATGTACTCTGCCTCAGTTGTAGACAAAGCAATTATTAACCGTTATGTAGACCTCCAACTAACTGGTGCCTTTGCAAGAGTAAATACATAACCGGTAGTAGATCGACATTTGTCTAAATCACCAGCATAGTCAGAATCATAATATCCAACTATACATTAACCAACTTTCTCATCCTGCTAAAATAGTAAACCAACATCCACAGTATTATGAATATACCGCAGAATCCATTTCACAGCTTGCCAATGTCCTTTGCCAGGATCATGCATGTACCTACTCATAACTCCAACTGCTTGTAAAATGTCAGGCCTCGTACACACCATAGTATACATCAAGCTACCAACAACATTTGCATATGGAACCTTTGACATATATTTTCGCTCTTCATCACTCTTTGGAGATAAAGAAGCACTAAGCTTGAAATGAGGAGCAAGTGGAGTACTAACTGGTTTTGTCTTTTCATCTATCCCAAAATGCTTTAGCACCTTTCTCATATATTGTTTCTAAGTCAAATTGAGTCTCCCTAATTTTCTATCTCTGCTTATCTCCATGCTAAGAATCTTTTTTGCCTCACCTAAATCTTTCATCTCAAACTCCTGATTTAGTTGAGCCTTTAACTTCTCAATTTCTCTTTTATTTTTTGAAGCTATCAACATATCATCAACATAAAGGAGAAGATAGATAAAAGATCCATCTTATAGCTTACATAAATATACACAGTGATCATATTTGCTTCTTGTGTACTTCTGCCTAATCATAAACTTATCAAATCATTTGTATCACTGCCTTGGAGATTTCTTTAATTCGTACAAAGATTTGTTCAATTTGCACACCATATTCTCTTTTCCAGCAACCTTAAATCCTTCAAGCTGACTCATGTAGATTTCCTCTTCCAAGTCTCCATATAAAAATGCAGTTTTTATATCCAATTGAACTAGTTCCATATCCATTTTTTCTACCAAGGCTAATAAAATTCTGATGGAGGAATGTTTTACAATTGGAGAAAATACTTCATTATAATCAATTCCCTCCGTTTGTGCATAGCCTTTAGCTACCAATCTTGCCTTATAACGAGTATCATTTTTGTCAAGAAATCCCTTTTTCTTTGTATAAATCCATTTGCAACCAATTGTCTTCTTCCCCTTAGGCAGACTTGCTAGCTTCCATGTCTAATTTTTCTCAAGGGATTGCATCTCTTCTTCTATAGCCTTCTTCCATTTTTCTACTTCAGAGCTTTGTACAGCTTCTCTATAAGTGGCAGGAACTTCATCATTTTCAATTTGAGATGCATAAGTCACCATATTTTCAAAACAAACAGGTTTCTTTATGTTCCTTTTTGGCTTACTAAGTGCAATTGGTATATATTGCTGTGGAGGTTCTTGTGCTAGAACCTCTACTTCCTTATCTTATTCATCTTCTACCATTTCTTCATACTCCTTATCTAGAGTAGGAGTATTAGATTCTACTATTGCTAGGTCAGCTACTCTTCTTCTATCAAACTCCACCTGTTTGGGAGTACACTCCACCTGCTATGGAGTACCATTTGTTTACTCATTAGTTACCTTCTTCAACATGGTAGACTCATCAAAGGTAACATCCCTGCTAAAGATTATTGTCTTTGTCTTAGGGCACTATAAGTGATATCCTTTGACACCAGAGGAAAACCCCATAAAGATAGCTTTCTTTACCCTCGGATCTAACTTCAATTCTTTAACGTGGTAGTATGCAATGGAACGAAACACATGTAAGGAATTATAATCTGTAGCAGGTTTTCAATGCCACACCTCCAAAGGTGTTTTGCCATTAATAGCAGTTGATGGTAATCGATTTATGAGATGACACGCGTATATAACAGCTTTAGCCTAAAACTATCTGCCCAACCTAGCATTGGATAACATACACCAAACTTTCTCCAGTAGAGTTTGATTCATGCATTTTGCCACCCTATTCTGCTATGGTGTATTTCTGACAGTGAAGTGTCTGATAATTCCTTCATCTTGGCAAACTTTCATAAAAGGATCACTCTTGTATTCTTCACCATTGTCAGTTCGGAGACATTTGATCTTTCTGCCCATTTGAGTTTCCACCATCTTCTTTTATATGAGGAAAACTCCCAACACTTCATCCTTTGTTTCCAATGTATACACCCACACTTTTCGAGAAAAATCATCAACAAAGGTAACATAATAGTGTTTACCTCCCATTGAAGCTGTTTTGGAAGGTCCCCACACATTTGAGTGAACATAATCCAGAATTCCCTTTGTATCATGGATTGCAGTGCCAAACTTCACTCTATCTGCTTCCTTTTGATGCAATACTCACAGAAGTCCAATTTACAAGTTTGAACTCCTTTTAATAATCCTTGATTTGCTAGAAGTTTCAAGGATTTTTCACCAGTATGCCCTAAGTGCATATGCCATAATCTGGTTGCTTCTAGCTCGTGATCATTACTAGAAACTACTGCTACTGTTCCGATAACTACATTACCATCATAGTAATATATGTTGTTACTCCTCCGAACTCTTTTCATTACTACTAGTGCACCTGAGATGATTTTCATTACTCCATTTTTAGCAGACACCTCAAAGCCCTTTTTTTTTTTGGACTCCCATAGAAATGAGGTTTCTCGATAAATTAGGCATATATCTGACATCTGTTAGAATTCTGATTGATCCATCATGATTCCTCAACCGGATTGAACCGATTCCAGTTGTCTTACAAGGACTATCATTTGCAGTATAGACAACTCCACCTTTTATTTCTTCAAAATCAGAAAACCAATCCCGATTGGGACATATATGATGGCTATAGCCTGAATCCAGGATCCAGACATCTGAACTGCTTGATGATGGCATCAATGCTAATGAAAGGTCTAAGTCTGTATCTACATACTCAGCTACATTTGAATATGCAACAGCTTTTCCATTTTTATTTTTTAACTTTGGGCAATCCTTCTTCCAGTGCCCTTTTTCCCGACAAAAGGTACATTCATCTTTGCCTACTCTAGATTTTGATCTTCCCTACTTTCTTTTGCTTCTTTTCTGCGAACGGCCTCTAACTACCAAAGCTTCTACTACTCCATTATTGATCTCCTTTTTGTCTTTTCTTCTCAATTCATAACTATATAGTGCATCACAAACTTCACTAAGAGACACCTCAATCTTTCCATGGAGTAGAGTAGTTTCAAGGAACTCAAACTCCTCAGGAAGAGATCCCAACAACATCAGGGCCAAATCTTCATCTTTAAAAGTCACATCCAAATTCATCAAGTCTGCTACAAGCTGATTGAAACTGGTGATGTGATCATTCATCGTGGTACCAAGAACATATGTGAATTTAAACAATCTCTTCTTTATATGAAGTTTATTTTGACTACTCTTTTTCAAGAATTTTTCCTCCAATGCCTTCCATAATTTACTTGCAAAAGTTTCTTTACAGAAGGCATACTTCTACTCTCTGGATAGGCACGATCGAATAGTACCACATGCCAAAAAATTAATTGTTTTCCATTCCTTCTCATGAACACCATCTGGTTTTTCTTCTTCAATGGCAATATCTAGACCTTGCTGAAATAAGGCGTCTAGAACTTCACCTTGCCACATGCCAAAATGGCCTGTACCATCGAAAATCTCCACCGCAATTTTCGTATTTGCCACCACAGTTCTTGCCAAAATTGATGAAGTAGGAACTACTGTTATAGTTGATGTGGATGTATTTTCGCTTTCGGCCATTTCTACTTGTAAAATTTATTTAATAGCTTTCAATATGTGGAATACCCAAGATCCAAGGGAACTTTTCTGATGTGGAAGATCATATTAAACTACAACCACAGAGCATACTCAGTAGCCTCGACTCTGATACCAATTGTTGTGGAAATTGGGTTAGTTTCCACCAAATGTGAACAACTGTGCAAAAATTATAACAAGAAAAATTCCCAGTTAATTGGAGGAGTCATAACGATCTCACTTAAAAACCAATTAGCTTAAACTCTTATTGTCCTTTTGACAGAATTTTTCCAAAAATAATTTAAACACAATATATCACCAAAATAAAATACCCAACAATAGCTATTAAATAAATAATAAATAATAAAGAGAACATCAAAATTTAATGAGATTCGGCCAATTATGCCTACGTCCTCGGACACCACCAAAATAATATTTCACTATTTCAAAGAAATATTACAAAGTGAAATAATACAAAAGAGAGAAGAGAGAAATAACAATTAAGCCTTAGAAATGAGAGAAAGACTTAATGTTTTTAGATGATTTTGCAAAGCTTAGGTTCTTCCCTTTTATAGGCAATAAACCCCTCCTATTCCAACTAATATTTGCATATTTGTCAACAAATATGGCTGCCTATGTCAACAAAAAAAGGATGCCAAACATATTGAATACCAATGTCAACAAAAGAAAAAACGGTGCCAAACATGTTGAATAATAATTTCAATATGTAGACCATTTTGAGGAGCCATTTCAACATTATTCACTTAATAGTGACTAGTATTTAATAGTTAAATGTCACGCTATCTTTTGGTGGCATTTTTAGTGACTAGTTAATCTCAAAGTGGTCTCTATCATACAATATTTCACGCATCTCCATCTTTTCATTGCTAATTAGTGGCTAATTACTCTCAAGTTAGCTACTAAATCTATGTAGTTGCTAATTTTAGTAGTTTAATCGATAGTTACTAGTAATGAAAATTTTCTTAATAAAATACAAGCAATACTCATAAATACTACAATCCGAAAATAATTATTATCAAATTATAAATTAAAATTTATAAATATGAATGTTTATGATTCGGGAAAAATGACCAAAAAAAAAGAAAGTTTTGTTTATTAGGTTGGAAAGTTGAGAAAAGTGCAAAGAAAAAAAAAAAAAAAGAAAAAGAATCATGGAATTTTTATAATTTTGAAATACATATATAACTTTTGTTCTTTATTAAAATTAATTTTATATTTCACATTATTCTATTATTTAAAATATAAAAACTTAATTTTTTATTCTTTTTAATAAAACTGAATTTAATTGACTCGAAAAATAAAAATTTAAGAATTAATTTGGTCCTAAAACTAATTTTGGTTTGATCTAACTAATTTTTAAAAGTCAAGAATTAATTAACTCTAAATTATTTTGAATGTAATAAGTAAAAAAAAACAAAAGTTAAGGGGTAATTCAAACTTTAACCAATGAACACAAAGAAGTCAGAGCATAGCAAAGATGACAAGTCATCCCCTTAATTAATTATTTTTATTTAATTAATTTAATTCAATTACCATTTTTCTAAGGCAAATTAAAATATTGACTTGCAAGAACCAATAATGCAAAGAAGTCAAAGCATAGCGTAATAGAAGACAAGCAATACTCCTAATTAGTTTATTATTAATTTAATTACCATTTTTTTTTTAATTTAGATTCTCCACATTTTTATTTCACATTGTAATTTTTCATTATTAAATGTTTTTACATATTTTTATTTATATTATTATAATGTTGGTTCCTAGAAAAAGAGAATCAACAACCATTTAAAAGCATAGCATAAATAGACTGATCCATATCCCAAAATCCTCAACAACAACAATAGATCTGCCTTTCTTATCTTCTCTTAATCAAAAACAATGAAAACCAAAGCAAACAAGCTAAGCAAGCTGATTAAAATTCTATGCAAGGCCAGAGATTCTTCTGTGAAGGGCATGTTGGATTTTGAGGGCAGTAGCAAGGTTGGCTATGGAGGAAGTATAGCAGGCAGAACCACTCACTTGCCAAAGAGTTTCAGTGTTAATTCTTCAAGTGCAGCCAATGATGAAGAGCTCAGGGAACTTGTAAGATTGAATTCTGGGAAAGAAAGTGAAATGAGGAGGAGCTATATTGTTGGGGTTGGAAAAATTGGGAGAATTGATGAAGATAGAACTTGTTCTTTTAGGGAAGATGATCATAATGATAGGATGCCAAATTTGTATACTAGAAGTAGAAGTCATGCTATTAGAATGAAAACTGCTTATTGTTAATTAAAGAAAGGATTTTAGATTATGTAATTCTATCGATTGTTTTTTTTATTCAATAGTACTGCAGCTGTCTTTAAATTTAGAAAATCTTAAATATATATTTATGTATATGTATATGATAACCTCATATCTCAATTCATTGATAGCAAGTCAAAATGTACAAAAGAAACACAGAGGAAAGGACTCTTGTCATACCATGCAGATTCCTGTGTTAAAGGGGAGAGCTACCTTTGCAAGTGAGTTCCCTTCTTGTTTAACAATCCAAAAACAAAAACTTAAAATTACCGATTAATGAATATTATTTTTTTCTTAAAAAAACTTAAAATTATCATTTAAGCCCTTAAAATTATAGTCAAGGATTGCATGATTTGTCATATACTGATAAGTTGTATATGTAGCAGCCCAATAATTAAGTACTTGTCCATCATTGCCAAGGCATATAAAGATATTTAAATGTTGACAATTTTCTTCTTCTTTAAGAACTTTTAATTTAATGTGCTAGAAAAAAAAAATTACGGAATATATAGCCTTTTCTTTTTTTTCTTTGACAAAATTTCTTTAAAAAAAAATCTAATTATGGGAAAATTTATTTTTAAATGAGAATCTCAAGTTTGAGAGCTTCTAACACTAAAAAAAAAAATTTACAACTTTATATTAAACTCAATTGACACTTGAAAATTTATGAAAGACAATTGAGGAAAAAACTCACTATAACTCACTATCCAAATTATAATAGAACAAGGTAGGTACATGGATCATTTTCCACGTTGAGAGCTTATATAATCTTGGAAATGTCAACTTTAAAAATTTATTGAGATTGGAGAGTTCAATTATTTATAAATCTATTTAATATCTTATATTTAAATCATATGGCACTTATATCCTAACGAAAAATAATAAACTTTGATAACTTCAATAAGCCAACTTGAAATAAATTTAAACTTTATTCCAAATAATAATTAATATAGTAATGAAAATTATATAACATATATCTACTTAAAGATGAAAAATATTAGGAAATATAATAAATAAATATTTTAAGTTTTAATAAATTTATCAATACTTTTATTTGTAAAAAATTATTGAAAAAAAAAATAATTTAATTTAAATTTGCTTAGACTTGATTCTGCCTTATTACTGGTTCGCTAGCTAGGTCATGAACATCATTATCAATTTTCTCACGTGAATAAATATTTAATTATATTTTTATCTTATATATATATATATATATATATATATATATTGAGTGTTAGCAAGACTTGTGTTTAAATTAAATTAATGCAAACAGTACAAGTGGTGTACATGGAAAAGACAATTGTGTCTTGCAAACATGTTTATAATATTTTATTTTTTTTTGTTAAGAAAATGTTTATCCTCAATTATTAAGCATATATATTTTATTATGTGGAACATTCATTAATTTATATGAAGAGTAAGGTGTTGAGTTTGACATTTAAGTTTCGTCACCTAATAACATGAACAAAACTCTATTCGAAAAGAAGATACTTAATTCTTGTTAAACTCTGAGGTCCTGAAATATTGCAACTTTAAAGAGTTTTTTTTTTTTTTTTTTTTTGAAAACCATATAGCACTCTCGTTTATTTCTTATTTAATTTATCTATCACTACTCATAATCTTTTCACTAATTTTATTAATAAAGTTGATGCTTCTGCATGTACATAAATAAATTTTTAAGTTTATGAGGTCAATTAAATAGAAAAAGAGAAATCACAGCGCCGGTTATGATTTGATATAAAAAGATATTTTTATTAGAACAAATGTAAATTTTTTTCTTGAAAATGTAAAATTTTCCACATAAATGATAAACTTATTTTGGAAGCAAGAAGTATTGTGATGCAACCCGCTAGCTATAGAGAGCTAGAAACCGATTATATTGAATCAAAATCCAAAAATCGATCAAACAAGAATAAAAGAAAAGTTTAACCCAATTCACACCTTTTGAAAGAGAACTAAAGCTATATGAAAATGAGTGTCACAAGTTATCTTGATAAGCTCATATTTAAGTTCTAAACAAGAACTTGGAAGAATCTCTCACTTGAAAAAAATTCAAAAAAAAAGTTATTATTATTGATTAAACTAAAAACTTCAATTACAATGGAGCCTTTAATTTATAAGGAGGCTGAAACTCTAAGAACTCAACTAAGATAGAAAATCTATTTCTATAAGAACTCAGCTAAGAATCCTTATGGAGACTAGAATCCTAATTAAGAAGTCCTTTTGGAAAATAGAATTCCTAATTAAGAAATTAACTCCTAAAATCAAACCAAATAAAATAAATCTTATGTGAACCTTCTAATATATCAAGTTCAGGGCCCACAACTGCATAGAGTACATTAAAAATATAAAATTCATAAAATTTCAGAGAAAACATACTGGAAGCATCGCGCCCCCAACGCAATGGCTTGGAGGCTCCCTGTTACACCCACACTGCTGGTACACCCACACTAGGGGAAGCAGTCTGAGCTCATCACAACCGTGACACCTTCAGTCTTCACCATTTCCTTGTTCTTCACCTCCATTTTGTAGCCAAGAGTAGGTGATTAGTCTTTGGGAAGATTTTGGCATCTTTTGGATAGTATGGAAGCCTTCTAAAGTTGATTATTCATCTTGCATTTCCATGATCAACCCTTGCAAAGCTTGTTTCATTTTCTTTGTTCTTGACCTCATCATTGGACTTGCAATTCCTTGCAAAGGATCTTGGGAAGATTTTGTTAATCACAGCTCCTTGATCTCTATCATTCCCTCCCTTCTCAAAAGGATTCGTCCTCGAATCACCTACATCAAACAAAGTGAGATCAGCAACATTAAATGGGGCACTAACATTACCATAGTTGCTTGGCAAATCAAGTTTATAGGCATTGTCATTAATTCGTTCCAAGACTTGAAATGGTCCATCTCCTCTAGGTTGCAACTTAGACTTCCTTTAAGCGGGGAATCGTTCTTTTCTCATGTGAACCCATACCCAATCTCCAGGTTCAAACACAACCTTAACCCGTCCCTTATTTGCTTGCCTTACATATTGTTCATTCTTCCTTTCAACGTTGGCTCGCACCTTGGCATGTAGTTTCTTCACAAATTCTGCCTTCTTTTTACCATCCAAGTCTGTAAGTTCATTATTAGGCAAAGGTAAAATATCTAAAGGCATCAAAGGATTAAACCCATACATAATCTCAAAAGGTGAAAAGGAAGTAGTTGAGTGAACATTCCTATTATATGCAAACTCAATCTGTGGTAGGCATTTCTCCCATTGTTTTAAGTTCTTTTGTATGATTGCACGCAACAAAGTAGAGAGTGTTCTATTGACTACCTTGGTTTGCCCATCCGTTTGAGGATGTTCCATAGTAGAAAATAGTAATTTAGTCCCTAATTTTCCCCATAAAGTGCGCCAAAAATGGCTTAGGAACTTGACATCCCTATCACTCACAATTGTTCTAAGCAAGCCATACAAACGAACTACTTCTTTAAAGAACAAATCAGCAAAATGTGTGGCATCATTAGTTCTAGCACAAGCAATGAAGTGAGCCATTTTACTAAACCTATCAACAACCACAAATAAACTATCCATACCACTTTGAGATCTAGGCAACCCTAATACAAAATCTATAGAAATATCAGTCCAAGGATGAGTAGGTCTGGTAAAGGGGTATATAAACTATGTGGCTTGACCTTAGACTTTGCTTGTTTACAAGAAATACACTTATCACAAATAGATTGCACATCATGCTTCAGGCTAGGCTAATAAAAATGTTCATGCAAGATGCCTAAAGTCTTTTGGACACCAAAATACCCCATCAAACCACCCCCATGAGTTTTCCTTATAAGCAACTCTCGTATAGAACATATGGGCACACATAATTTATCCCTTTTAAACAAAAAACCATCATGCCTATAATATTCTCCAAATACACACCTTTTACATGCATTCCATGCTTGTCCAAAATCAGTATCATTCGCATACAACTCTTTAAGAAACTCAAAACCAAGTAATTTAGTTTGTAATAATGAAAGTAATGCACACCTCATAGACAAGACATCAGCAACAACATTTTTCTTTCCATGTTTATACTTAATGACATAAGCAAATGTTTATATAAACTCTAACCATTTAGCATGCCTTTTGTTAAGCTTCCCTTGAGATTTCAAAAATTTTAAACTTTCATTATCAGAATGAATGATGAATTCCTTAAGCCAAAGATAATGCTGCCATATATGTAGAGTCCTAACTAATGCAAACAACTCTTTGTCATAAGTAGGATATTTCAAAGCTACCCCATTAAGCTTTTCACTAAAATATGCAATAGGTTTGGAATCTTGCATCAAAACAGCCCCAATCCCAATCCCAGATGCATCACATTCAATTTGAAAAGCTTTATCAAAATTAGGCAAGCTCAACAATGGTGTGTTTGTTAATTTATCTTTTAAAGTATTAAAAGCTCTTTCTTGCACATCATCCCACTTAAACACAACATTCTTTTTAACAAGTTCATTCAAAGGTGCAACAATAGAACTAAAATTTTGAACAAACCTTCGATAAAAACTTGCCAAACTATGGAAGCTTCTTACCTCGTTCGCATTCTTTAGTGTAGGCCATTCCCTAATTGCCTTCACCTTTTCCTCGTTAACACAAACTCCATGCGAACTCACAATGAAACCAAGAAATATCACAGATTCCAAACAAAATGAGCACTTCTTAAGATTAGCATACAACTTGTGCTCCCTCAACACATAAAAGACAGCATGCAAATGATTTATATGTTCATCCAAACTTTTGCTATATACTAAAATGTCATCAAAGTACACTACCACAAATTTTCCAATGAAAGCACGCAACACATGATTCATTAACCTCATGAATGTACTAGGTGCATTAGTCAAACCAAATGGCATTATCAACCACTCATACAATCCATGCTTAGTTTTAAATGCAATCTTCCATTCATTACCTTCTGTCATTCTAATTTGATAGTATCCATTCTTTAAATCTATTTTAGTAAACAAACAAAAGCCATGCAATTCATCCAACATATCATCTAATTTAGGAATTGGATGTCTATACTTTACAATGATTTTGTTGATGGCTCGACAATCCACACACATGTGCCATGTTCCATCTTTCTTTGGAACTAGGATGACAGGAATTGAACATGGGTTGAGGCTTTCCCTTACAAATCTTTTCCCTCCAATTCATCCACTTGCCTTTGAATCTCCTTTGTTTGGAATTGAAGCTCTGGGCATGAAATCAATTTGATGTTCGATACCTCTCAAGGGAGGTAATCCTTGTGGAATCTCCTTGGGAAATAAATCATCAAATTCCTGTAATAGAGAAACAACAACACTAGGCAAAGAAGGGTTAAGCTCATTAGTTAAAAGCTACACATTCTTGTATATAAGTACAAGTAATTATGGCCTTGACATTAAAACATTTTTAACCTTACGTTTTCCAGCAAATGCACTCATTCTTTTGTGTCTCTCTCCTTTTTCCACACTTTCCTTTTCACTCTCATTCTTTTTTTCAATTTCACTTTTTCTTTCCTTTTGTTTATTCTCTTTCTTTTCTTATTCACTCTCTGTCTTTTTCTTTTCCTCTATTTCACTCCATTGTTTTTCTCTCAATCTACATCCTTTTGCTATCCTCACTTGATCCTCATAAGCTTACATAGAAGAGAGAGGGGTTAGTACAAAAATTTTGTTATTAAAGGCAAAAGTATACCGATTTTTATACCCATCATGAGTGACCCTCCTATCAAATTGCCATGGACATCCCAAAAGAATATGATCAGCATGCATTGGGGCTACATCACATATAACTTTATCCTCATACTTCCCTATATAGAAGGAAACCAATACTTGTTTGGTTACTTTGATTTCCCTACAATCACTCAACCATTGCAGCTTTTATAGCCTTGGGTGCTTCATAAGCTTCAATTGTAACTTATCCACCAATAATGTACTAGCCACATTAGTGCAACTCCCATTATCAATGACCATTGTGTAGATTTTATCTTTTACCAAGCATCTTGTATGAAAAATCTGCTCTCTTTGTTCCTCATCACCATCTTCCTTTGGTTGAATGCTCAAAGCTCTTCTAGCTACCAACAAGTCCCCTTTCATTGGTCCTGCAATTTCAACATTCGAACAATCTTCCAAGGGAGGCATTTCATCCTAACTAGAGCTGGCACTTTCGATCTCTCCATTATCTCTTACCACCATGACTCGCTTGTTTGGGCATTGAGAAGCAATGTGCCCGAAACCCTGGCACCTGAAACACTTCATGTCATGAGTCTTAGTCGGAGTTTTTGAATCAATTTACCTTTGGGTACAGCATTAGACTCCTTGGACTTTGGTTCCTCTTTTGATTTGAACACAGTTTTGTTATCCTTCCAATTCGACTTCCATGACTGGCTAGACGATGAAGTAGCTCTTAAGTTCCTAGACTTGAGTTGCCTTTCCACCTTAATAGCCTTGTGTAACAGCTCCTCCATATCCACATAGTGTTGTAAATCCACTATATCAGTAATCTCTCTATGTAAACCCCCAATAAACCTTGCCATTGTAGCCTCTCGATCCTCATCTGTATTATCTCTAATCATCGCAATCTCCATCTCTTTGTAATAATCCTCCACACTCTTAGAGCCTTGGACCAAACTTTGAAGCTTTCTTTGCACATCCCTATAGTAATAACTAGGGATAAATTGCTTCCTCATAACTATCTTCATGTCCTCCCAACTTCGAATAAGCCTTTCACCATTCCTCCTCCTTTTTTGTTGAAGATCATCCCACCAAATACTTGCGTAATCAGTGAATTTTGCTGCTGCCAACCTCATCTTTTTCTCCTTGAAATAGTTATGGCAGTCATATACATGCTCAACCTTCTTTTCCTACTCCAAATACAACTCAGGGTCGTTTTTACCTTGAAACTCAGGAATCCTCATTTTAATTCTTCTCTCAACAACCCTCTTTCCTTTCCTAAAGTGAGATTCTCCCTCATCCGATTTAACTTCATCATCGTCCTCATACTCCTGACCTCTCGAAGGCTTTGATTTGCTTGGAGTTTGCAAATCATCTATCCTTGAACTGAGTACCTTCATTTAATCCATCATAGCCCTCATCCACAACTTCATCACAGGATCTTGATGTTCACTTCTACTATTGTTCATTATGATTTTACCCATAAAGAAAAGGGTTAGTGTAAAACAGATTGCTTCCTCACCAACTTAACTCACGTGTTTCACTCACGGAACGTTCATTCCACTCGTGTTTCACTCTTCTTTTTTATGGCTTTTCTCTGAATTAAGCTCACCACTCAAGCCTTTTACCATTCTTTTAGATCCTTACACTAGCTCTTATAAAGAACTCTATCAATGCTCTCACCAAGATAACAAATGACAAAAGAAATTGGGGTCTAAAATTTTAAAGAAAGAACAAAGGTGTGATGAAAAAATTAAAGGTACAGGTTTTTTTTTTTTTAATATAACTATATTTGGATCAATAAGGACACAAGATCACGAATAGATTCGACTTCTTTTTTTTTTTTTTTTAATAATCGGATCAATAAATTTCAACTTGATGGAATTGATTCTCGAAGAAGTTGGACAAAGTAACAGGTCTGACCTTTTTTTTTTTTTTTTTGACAAATTTAGAAACAAGAAAATAGGGGATACGTATTCTTGATTTGAAGAGCCAATGCTCTGATACCAAATGATGCAACCCGCTAGCTATAGAGAGCTAAGAACTTATTATATTGAATCAAAATCCAAAGATCGATCAAATAGGAATAAAAGAAAAGCTTAACCCAATTCACACCTGTTGAAGAGAACCAAAGCTATAAGGAAATGAGCGCCACAAGTTACCTTGATAAGCTCAGATTTAAGCTCTAAACAATAACTTGGAAGAATCTCTCACTTGAAGAAAATTCAAAGAAAAGATATTATTATTGATTAAACTAAAAACTTCAATTACAATGGAGCCTTTAATTTATAAGGAGGCTGAAACTCTAAGAACTCAACTAAGATAGGAAATCTATTTCTATAAGGAAATAAGAAATCTTTTTCTATAAGAACTCAGCTAAGAATCCTTATGGAGACTAGAATCCTAATTAAGAAGTCCTTTTGGAAAATAGAATTCCTAATTAAGAAATTAACTCCCAAAATCAAACCAAATAAAATTAATCTGACGTGGACCTTCTAATATATCAAGTTCAAGGCCCACAACTGCATAGAGTACATTAAAAACATAAAATTCATAAAATTTCAGAGAAAATGGACTAGAAGCCCGTCGCACCCGCGACGCAATGGCTTGGAGGCTCCCTGTTGCGCCCACACTAGGGGAAGCAGTCTGAGCTGGTCACGACCGTGACAAGTGTCGCGACCATGACAAGTGTCGCGACCATGACAGGTGTCGTGACCATGACACCTTCAGTCTTCACCATTTCCTTGTTCTTCACCTCCATTTTATAGCCAAAAGTAGGTGATCAGTCTTTGGGAAGATTTTGGCATCTTTTGGATAGTATGGAGGCCTTCTAAAGTTG